>BMAO01030668.1:0-186271 GCA_019973975.1 Trichonephila clavata | reverse complement strand
GAGCACCTAGCCCGTCAGGGCTTTTATCTCCTGTCTTGAAGGTGATAGATATGATTGATTATAACTTGCTCATTTTTTAAACTAAGAAAGAAAATTTTGATAGATAATTTAAAATAGTTAACACAGAAGATAGATTACAATTAATAAGAATTTAAGAAGAAACAGAAAATTTTACTTGATAACTGATAAACAATGATGATCAGAGTTTAGAGATTTACATGCAATTCCCTCGGCCAATAGGGACTTAGGGAGGTTGTACTGACCGCCCAATGGGGTAGCAGCTACTCGTGACGTGTTGTGAGTGTGAGGAGTGTGTGTGAAGCGTGAGGTTATCTATTTTTCCGCGGATCGAGAGAGAGCAACCTGATTGGTTGTTGCGTTAATGTGCTGACTTCGGACCGTGTGTGAGGGCTACCAGCGACCGTACGGCTTTTGGAGCCCTCTGATCGGTTGTTGTTGTCTGAAGTTCTAGTTGAAGCTGAAAAAATGCAAACACGTTATGGAATGTTTAAGAGAGAGTGGAAAAAACATTAATTTACATAAATTTTTAGCTAGTTTAAAAAGATGTTTCTGGGTCTGTGTGTGCTATGTGTAGGTGTACATTTCTCGATCTTTTGGATCGAGGGATTGTCTGATGTGTCGATGTTTTTGAAGAAATTTTTCGACAATTTTTGCATGAACTGCCGGATGGCCTTAAAGTTAATTGCACGTCTGAGGTCAGCATTTTTCATGTACCAGTCGGCACATAGGATCTGCCTCAGAGTTTTGTTCTGTAAAATTTCAAGCTTTTTAATATGTGTTTTAGCTGCAAAACCCCAAACTGGGCAGGCATAAGTTATTGTTGGTCTTAGAAGTAGAGAATAAATAAGTAGTTTGGGAAGTCTAGCACCACAATATTGACTATAAGTACGAAGAGTAAAATGTGCCAGCATCCCCAGGAAGGGAAAACCAGAATGGAAAAAACGCTTTTAAGGAATGTGTGGTTGACATATCTCTTCGCATAATTAGTTTTTGAGCACAGCTATTTTTACAAAATATTTTTAAGTAGTGGGAAGAAAAATAATTTATAACTCTTATTAGCAATTTGACATTACTAATTTTTCTTTTCTTTCTTTTTTTGAAAATTTTCCCCAATATAATTGTTTCTCTCTTTCTCTCTCTCTCTGTCATTCTCCCTATAAATATTCCAAGGTTTATTTTCTCCAAAATTCCTTTTTTGCTAATCAGTAGAGTTTCACATTGCTTTTCTCTCGGCATTTTTTTGGTACTTTGTGGCTATTTTACATGCACATTTTTAAAAATTTCAAAACGAAACCTGCATCTAAATTTAATTTAGTTTTGGCAGCTTCATCTACACTTTTAAATAGGGCCGTGGGTAGCCTACTGGTTAGAGCAACGGACTCCAGGCTGGAAGGCCTGGGTTCGATGCCCGATGCCACCAAATACCCTCGGAGTACGTGCTCGTTAAATCAGTGGGTCCGAATGTCTTGTGGGCGGTCGCAGGCAGAAAACACGGGTGCAGGGGACTGGAGAATATTTCCCTCCCCTCGAGTTCTATGCCTAAATTGTGGAGGTGGACATAGGTGGTGTCGTCATCTATCGTAAATGAACCGAGCTAAAACTTACTGTCCCCTGCATGGTGCTCAAAGCTAAAAGCTAATGAAAGGCGTACACCTAGCCCCTTGCCCCTTCGTGGGTCTCGATCTGACACCGTCAAACTGGTGGCATTAGAAACAACAACACAGTTTTAAATAAAAACTTCCAGCATTTCGAAAATTATTAACGTAATATAAACTCCATAAAAGTATTTCGATCTTTAATCCAAGAGTTGATTGCGACACACCACACATTGTTTGTGACATGACAATAAGTGTTGTCGTGTAACACGATAGGGAGACTTTTGCGGGAACGTTTGCACAACATTGTCGGATGCAGATAGTGTTGTAGAAATCGGCAATAGTAGTGTGTTGACAGTTTGTCCTGCAGGTACAACATGCGTAAGAATCACACCCTCCCAATCGTATGGTACCATTAGGTACCAGCTAGTATGCTGTCGAAATTTCTGAGGAATTGGCGAACCTCGGTAACGCCATTTATACTTGATTGACGCTTTAATTCAAGCTCATAGGCTCGAACCCACCTTTCATCAACGACAATAACACGCAGCAGAAATGCATGTAATCCACTGCGGTATCTTTCCAGGTGGACGCCAGCCAGAGTATACCTATGCCATTTCTGTACTTCGGTGAGTTGGTGTAGAACCCAGGGGACGACAATTTTTCTCAAGTTCAGACATTTCTTCATTATGTGCCACACCATTTGATGACTTAGACGAATCCCTAAGGACATAATAAAAAAAATACGATGCGTTAAGGTATCCGAACACGTTCAGAGTACTTTTTTTAAAAAAATAGCATACTAAAACATTATAAATGCTCTTTTAGGACTCAATACCAATAAATATTACTATTTAACTATCAAAATTTAAAATAAAATATCTGAATTTTACAAAAATCACAATTATGAGTGAAATTTTAGCAATATTTTTGAAAAACTTCAAAGCAGTTAGAGAAAAAAGTAATAAACATATATTAGTGAAAGTATTACGAATACAAACTGGATACATTTATCTAGAAAATGTACTAAAATTTTAATTTTTTATTACAATTTGAACATTTTAGAGCTGATTGAGTAAACATTATAAGAAATATTACATTTTTTACATTTTTTATGAGACTATTATTTAAATAACAAGCCATAACTTCAAAAGTATTCATACAATAAGAAATATTTTAGTACATTCTCTAGAAACGTAAATATCAGGTTTAAAACGTTTTATAGAAATACATTCGTAATATTTTGAGTTATCAGACTCGCCTGATAGATTTTGAGCAATTTAAATGCCCACTTCTGGTAGATCAAAAACCCACTTCCGGTTTTTCTAATTTTATAAAATTGATTGTAACTTGGCCTCTAGGTAGTGTAGAAACTAAATAAAGTATATTTCGTAAAGTCAAAAGATAGCTCTATTCAATAAAATAAAAAACAAAAATATCTGTTTTGACTGAATTTGGTCATTTTCGACGTGTTCGGATACCTTAAATGAAATACCAAATTAACACCCAATAATATTTCAGAAAATATATCACATTTTTTGTACCAAAAAATTTTAAAAAAATAATAATGTTTTTCAAATTTATCAAAATGCCGCCCTTAAAATTTTCCACCTCGGGCATGGGTCTGGTTTGCCCAGGCCTAGAACCGCCCCTGTTAAAATGCAACAGTGACATATCCCTGAGCCTCAGAGTTCTGAGAACTCACAAGCCGTATCTGGAGTACTCACAATTAATGAAACCACGCTTGTGGGGAAGAATCATGGTAAAGAGCTTCTCTATTGTTAGAGATCTCTGGAACTAGTGGACGAGCTTTTGGTGGTGGGTGGGTTTCTGGATGATAGGATAAATGTTAATCGTGGCAAGTGGCAAAAGACGACTTTAGTTGTGGTGGTGTAGATCTTGATATATATCGGTGAAATTGTCGATGTCAATTTAGTAACCTAACTAGATTTTGTGATTTTCAATAGCTATTGAATGTATTTTTTAAGTTTGCAAGCAATTTGAGATATTTTTAGAATTAATTTGCTATTTTTTTTTAAAAAGTTAAAAAATGGAAATAAATTAATAAATAACAAATATTTATTATTTTCATAGATTGGATTCCTTAGGAGGGAATAAAAGTAAAGGAGGTTGGAGATCATCATGAAAAACTTTTCTTAGTATAATGAGCGATTGAGTAATCTAGATTTAACATGTTAAGGTATACTTTGTGAAAGAAATTAATAGCTAAATTGTGAATATAGGACCAGAAAGTTGGTTGCTTTCGACAGTTTTGTATTTCTCATATCTTGTACCTTTTAGAGCATTCTGACTGTTGAGTTTTGACAAGTTTCTAACACTTGAATAATAGATTTGGCTGCATAGCATAGGATATGACTTGTTGCCAAGCTCAGCTTCGTTAAAAGGTCTTATACACCAAAAGGTTCGTAAAAGGCGAAAGAGGCCAGTTTGTTTGTTATTCGTTTGCATTGCAAGAAAAGTAACCCTCTTATACAAAAAAAAAACCCCCTTTGTTTTTGTTAAACGGTTGTATTGAACTTCGATTTCGTACATCTCTCTACATTTTATGACCGGTTTTAGCCGAATGTAAGAGGAATAATAGAAGCACAGAGAGGTTGGATATGTCTTCAATTCCAGCATTGAATTGAAAACGAGGCAATATGTTAGCTAAACTGATTAAACTGTCTTCGAAAGGTTTTGAAAATCTAAACGAAATAGAACTTTAAATGTATTGGACACTTTTCTCGATATTAAAAACAATTTTGAAGACATCACGGAAGTCTATTTTGAAATTTAAAATGATGATGATGTCAAAGTTGTTGAATGGGAGTTGTAATGTGGGCATCTGGACTGTGAAACAGTCCTCAGTCCCATATCCTGGTTGACTTTGATGTTGGGCATGGCAGTTTAGGTAATAAATGTAAAATTTTTGGCATTCTTTTGACTAAGCTAGAAATTATAATGAAAAGTTCAAAAACTTGAAGAAAATTAGATATTGTCATCCTTTGGTTCTGGCCGAATCCTCGGATGTTTCGAAAACTATTGTTTTCTTCGTTGTTATGATTTTGGAATTCATTATTATGAGAGGCGTGGTCAAATGAAAGTGATTCGAAGAGTCGAATACGAACAATTTTCAATGTATTTTCGTGAAACAAACGTGATATTGAAGGTTTATGTGCCATGCACGAGCGCGTGCATAAGCAGATTTGTGATAACTGCCATCGTAAAAGCGTGATATTGATTTAAAAAAGACTGATGTGTATGCAACTGCGTCCGAATGGATCATATAGCTGTAATAAAGTTTTTAACACTAAAAATGTGTAAGACTCTAGATATTCATCGCAGAAAGCTGGCTTTGTGCAGTGACATGTGTGTGTCGAAGCCTACGGTGACGAAACGGGTGAGAATGTTTAGCGACTGTCGACATTAGACAAGGGAATTTCCGTGGAATGGTCAGGTGCCCAAAGTTGTGACAAAGAAGCTGATTTTACACATTGACACTGCGATCAAGGGAAATTCGAGGATTCGAAACATTCGTGACTTCTAAAATGAGTTCAACATTTCCATTGGTACTGTTCACAACATTGTCACCAACATTCTGAAGTTCCGAAAAGTTTGTTGCCAATGGGTACCCCTTGCATGCTGTGGACATAAGAAAACAACGAATGGGCTTGAGTTTACGGCCTTTATTTATGCCACAGGGATGAAACCTTGTGTCACCACTTCCAACCGAAAGGGAAGTACTTCAGCATGCAATATAAACATCCCGACACCTAGGCCCAAAAAATTTAAAGCTCAGCAATCAGTGGGGAAGGTGTTGTTAACGGCACTTTTCGACATGCAAGGACCCCTAGTACTGGAATTCTGAAGTAGTTCCATGATCATCCCTCATCGCCCTTTACAGACAGAATTCGTAACCTTCCTAAGCAATGAGACGATTGCTTAAACGCCTTTTAACAAACTTTGTATGTATTTCACTCATTAAATATTATTGTTTCTATCTCTGTATTTTCTTTTTTCTGTCTCTACGCATCTCGTGGATACACACCTTGAATCACTTTGTAATAACCCTACTTCCCGTCTACCCTGTGACCCAGCTAAAGGTGTGGAAGGAAGTGAAGGATTATTCAACATGATAATTTCCAATTATTTTATTTAACACTCCAATTGACTCAAACACAATTTAAAGCAACACAATAAATAGGATGTTCCAATTAGTCAACGGAGGGATAGGAAGAGAGTCGCGTTTTGGGAGATTACATCTAATAAACCACTGTATAATAAAAATTCTTCTACTTCAGTATTACTTTACAAGGTAGATATATAACTATTGGCCGCTTAACTTCATTAATGCTTTAAATATCAAACGTAATGTGTGAAGGTGACAATACCTGAACTGTAGGTACTCTTCTAACCAATTAAAATTTAATTGATCAATATCAACTTTCTGTCTTTAATCTCTCCCAAGGCCTTTCTAACCTTTTACGTTATTCTTCACCTTGTATTTCTCTTGTCAACGTTAACTAACCTTCTAAGTTTCTACTATCTATCCTTCTTCACTTTTTAACTCACTAACTATTTTAACTCGCGAACTAGAACTATACATAATAAACTTAATTTACATATCATACCATCTTCTTAGGAGAAGATTGATAAATATTGATAGCCCCGAAGATTTCCCTGGAAGGTTAGTATAAGGATGAGTATAGATCCGTCACAACTTTTATTTGAACACCCCTTATATTTTGAGGCGAAGAGTCGGAGGAACTAGACTAACAACGTTAGCTTAGGATACTCCTTCTCGTATTTCGTTATTATTTAAAGCATGCTTGTTTTAAGTGCGGCCCAAAAGCTTTTAAAATGCGGCCCAAACGCAAATTATGAAAATATTTCAATTTACACGTTTTTATTTAAAAAAATAATAAATGTATGCACAAAATATGATGCATTAATTTTCGATTTAATTGAAGAGTTTGAAAGAAAATTTCAAGATTTTCGAAAAAACGAAGAGAATTTCAATATATTTTCTACCCCGTTTTCTCTAGAAATGAATAAATTACCTTCAAATCTTTAAATGGAATGCATTAAAGTGCAAACGGACATTCAACTGAAAGAAAAATTTGGGAATGTTTCTTTATACTGTGGTTTCATAAAGATTACCTACCCCGTGATAAATATCCTCATTTTCACACTCATGCTTTATTAATGTCTTCAACTTTTGCCAGTACTTATATTTGGGAACAGTTATTGTCCAAGAATGAAGCAAAAATTGGATAAAAATCACTTACAAACATCTTGAAAATGCACTAAGATTTGCAACTTCGTCTATTGACCTTGATATCAATTTGCTTGTATTCAACACAAAAGCACCATCTCATTAACTTGATTTTTTTCCCATCTTTATCAAGTCCAAACTAAATGTAAATCGAGCCTTTATAAATTTAAAATAAATATATACCAATTCATGTCTAATTCAAATTAAAGAAATTTATAATAAAAAGAAGTTACAATTTATTTTAATAAAATTACATAAAGTTAATTTTTATCTCAATTTGTTAAAAAAAGTATTGCATGTGCAACTCAGACAAATTTTTTTTTCTTTCTTTTTTGCAATGCGGCCTACAAGCAGTCATAGTTTAGACATCCATGGATTATTTTTAAATATCTTTTCAACGGGAGAACCTTTTTTTTGGGGGCTTTGGAATTTTGAGCACTTGGTGTAATGAGCTGCATATCCGTAATCCTTAACACAGTCAGGGGTATTCTGTTTCCTTTTATTTTGCAGTTTTTAGTTGCATGTTCTGTTCCACACTTCAAACATCTATGTTTTATAGGGCAATTTGCCGCTATGTGGTAAAAATTATTACAATTGAAACAATAAGTGACACCTCAAACGAGGAATCCCTCTACGTTTATTTGTATAAAACTGAGGTTAGTAAGTTCGAAGATTTTTTGGTCATTCGCATTTCTTGGTAAAGTAATTTGGAGGTAGAATGGAAGAGGGGATCGAGTTTTCTTACATATGAGTTGGATACAGCTGATAACAGTGTATCTAATTTTCTCTAAATCATTTTGAATATCTTTTACTTTCGAGAAGATGGGGAAGACCTTTAATGACAATTTTGTCTATTTTGGGTTTTATGACGTAATAATCAAAGTCACTACCTTATGGCAAGGCTTGAGTAAGACTCTAATGTTCGTCATCGCTACTTTTAATATGTCGGGGAATTTTGCATTAATTATATTAAGTTGATTTCGATAGTTACTCTTAGTTTTCAGCATTATTAGGGCTGGGGGCTTAGGAGGAGTTCACTCAGAATTTGTTGGGTGTGATTGCTCCACGTCTTGTACAAGTTGGGCAAATTGGCTGTCCGTTTCAATTGGCTCATTACTTGCGATTGGAGTGTGAGGCCTGGCAGTTTTTTGGGGAAGGGGGGAGGGGAAACGAAGTCATCCGAGGATTCCTTTTGTTTGCATTTACGTTTGTTTTAAAATTTCCTTTTCGTTTTATTGGTAATACACTGCTGGCCACCGTAAATGCAACACCCTGAAGGAAAGGAATAATAACATGACATGAATAATAAATAACATGAAATTTACAACATGCATTAATGGAGGTGAGATGTGCAAATGATTAGAATTTCAGCGCAGATACACATCACGCACGCCTGTGACGCCACCTCAAAGCGCTATTTAAAGCTTGGAGATTTCGACGATTTCAAGTTCGGCAATTGTGTTTTCCTTGTGATTTTTTTCAAAAAATGATCAGTTATGTCTCGTAGATAACAGCGATCAGCTTTTGATCAAGTATCCGAATTCGACAGAGGAAGGATAGTGGCCTACCGATATCCTGGATTATCTTTCAGGGAAATCGGTAGTCATGTTAGACGAAACCAAACAACTGTAATGCGGATATGTGATCGTTGGATGCAGGAGGGTACTACGGACCGACGTGGTCGATCGCATCCACCTCATTGCACCACTTCAAGTGAGGACCGGCAAATTGTGCGCATGAGAGTGACGGATCGCTCAGTCACATCACAGACCATAGCACACCATTTGGAGTCTGTAACGCATCATTCAGTGTCTGCGCGTACCATTCGACGCCGTTTACAACAGAGTGGTCTGTCCGCAAGACGTCCATTGCTTGGTCTACCCTTTGACGCAGAACCACAGACGTCTCCGCCGCCAATGGTGTGATGAAAGAAGGATGTGGGTGGCAGAATGGAATGAAGTTGTCTTTACGGACGAGTCACGCATCTGTCTGCAACACCACGAAGGTAGGATTCCAGTCTGGAGACACCGTGGAGAGAGGATGCTGAACAGCTGCATCATGCACCGCCACACTGGTCCTGCACCGGGTATTATGGTATAGGGTGTGGTATTGGATATCACTCTCGCACTCCTCTAGTATGCATTCCCGGTACTTTAAATAACCAGCGCTACATCTCCGAGGTGTTGGAGCCAGATGTTCTTCCTTACCTTCAGCGCTTGGTCACAGCCATATATCAACAGGATAATGCGCGACCACACGTGGCACGCATTGTCCAAAGGCTCTTCGTCAATCACCAGATTAAATTGCTTCCCTGGCCAGCTCGCTCTCCGGATCTTTCTCCGATAGAAAACATGTGGTCCATGGTTGCTCAACGATTGACCCAGATTACACCCCAAGCTGCCACACCAGATCAACTTTGGCAACCTGCGGAAGCTGCTTGGTCTGCTGTACCCCGAGAACACATCCAAAGCCTCTTTGAATCAATGCCGAGGCGTGTGGCAGCGGTGATCTCCAACTATGGTGGCTACTCTGGCTACTGATTCTGGCAGGAACCACACTTCACAGAAGTCTATAAATTTAATTATTTGATACTTGGTCAACATGTTGTCTACAAAATAAATTTTGTTGTGCTATCTCTTGTCTTTCTTGGTGTTGCATTTACGGTGGCCAGCAGTATAGTTAAGTTATCAGAATTATTACTTTCATTGTTATTTAATATTTTTTCATTATCAGAATTAATTTCCATGGTTATATTAGTAAACAGGGTTTTATGGTACGGCCAGTCAGGTAAATTATAAGGTGGGGGGAGAGAGAAAGAAGCTCACTCACCATGCATTTACCAGTTTCTTCTATGGATTTCTTCAGGTCATCTGTTATTCTTTCGTTTTCGTTCGGTTTTCCTTCGTTAGTGGTACTGGGATCGAACTCATGACACGCTAGCCATGATCCGATGCCTAGACCACTTGGCTACCGCGGCCACTTAAAACATTTTAAAGTCTTCTCGCTTTAAATATTAAAAATAACACAGTTATTCTTCATCGGAATTTTACATTCTTTTTCATTATTTAACATTAATTCTAATTCTATGAGGCTCAAAATTACAGTTGACTTTGTCAAAGAGTTGCAGTCTATAGACTGTAACAGTTAGGTAAAATTGTCTCCAAACATGGTTTCTATGATCTCAATTGCTGCTGGCAAAATAAGCTCTCTTCCCCAATAGTGTAAGGCTTTTACATCTGTTATTTTGTATGGTACTTTGTAAGAAGTAAGTAAAGCTTTGTTATTCACTGACAACGTTTTTTTTTAAAAAAATGCTTTTTTTCCCCCGTATGCTTTTATCTTTAATTCAAAGAACTCTGGAGGCTTGTTAATGTACTCACTATGAAGCATTTCCAAAGGTCGTTTTATATAATTTATTAGATTTCATACTGTCTGTTACCAATGTATTTTTGAACAAATAACAAACACAGGGGCTTTTCTTCTCCCTTTACTTTAGTAGTGGTAAATTGAAAATTTAAATATTCTTGAGAATATACCTGATTTAATTTTCGGAACTATGCTCGTCTGTGCACTTGTTGATGCTTTATTAGCATCGAATGTACGCTTACGACTTAAAATTTTTTCCCCATGTGATTGTTAATCTACTGTCGTAAATACTTAATACCGTGAATTAGAACTAAAGCGCAAATTATAAAATGTACAGTCTAGGTAGATTTGGTAGCTATAGAAGTATCGATTCGACTAAGACTAACTGAAATTCTACGAGGTACAGCATTTTTACATGTTTTTGGCAGACGTCCGATAAGTTGCCCAGATTCACGCAGACGTTCGCGAGAATGCTAGATGCAATGGATATGATAGAGAGCTATTTTTCTAATGATATTTCTACTTTTGGAAATGGATGATGGAGGAAATATATCTTTAATTAAATATCATTTCGCAATCTGCTCCAATTTAAAAATTAGCGAAAGTAAAAAAATAACATAATACTATCCTATTACTTAAAAGTGAGTGAGTGAGTGAATATTAACGTCCCACTGTTCAGGTACACGAGGGCTTTATTACTTAAAATTAATTTGCTTAAAATATATAAAATTTAAAAGTAATATATACAAAATTTAATAATTTTGTTAATTTGTACGGTTTATAAATCAGTTCATATTGTAGCTTTAGCGCCAAATTCATTATTATTACATTCAATACTTTTATTATTGTATAAGGGGAAGGCGCGATAAAAATTATGATTGAAAATTGGGTCGCTAATAGTGAAAGTTCGAGTAGCACTGCATCAGAGGTAATGCTCCGGGAACTTGTACGGGGCCGAATCTGTAATGATCCTTATTCAATCAGAGGTAATGTTCCGGGAACTTGGTGAATCTCAATCCGGCAGAATCCAGCTTAGATCTTTCACTGGAACCGAGGTACAATCACGGTCATGCAGTCATTTTTTCACAGTAGCTTAGGTCCTCAGATCTTGGGACTTGAAAATCGATGGTATTTCAAAAAATTAAGATCTTTGAGAATCCAGAACTCTTTTTTGCCTTTTAGTACTGGATGTAACGTTATGAATTTCCAGCAAACTAGCTTTTTTAATGCATACATGAAAGAAAAAGAAAAAAAAACTAGATAATAATATCCTGTTGCAGTGAAAACTTTTTTAGCGGCGTTGGGCACTTTTTGGTAGGGGAAAATCTCATGGGTTCGCGTCACCGACATGCTCTGACTGGCGCATGCGCAGTGTGTGGTTCGCCTTGAACACTTTTTGCATGGGTGAAATCTGGTGCATTCGCGTCACCGACATGCTTATAGCAGTATATCTGTAGCTATACAGCTGACGTATAGTGCTGTGTATATCTTATAAGTGAAATTCAATGGATTTAGTGAAAAGTTCAATGTGTATATACTGTGCATTGCTCGTTGCTATTCCGAGAATGGGCAATACATATTAATGGTTGCCGTTAATATTTCGCCTGGAAAATCTATGAGACAGATACAGCAATTTTTATTCGAAAATTGGATGATTTATACAAAAGAGGGTTCTGAAATACTCGAAAAAAGATTTGGTGAAAAATATGATAATGTACCGATGGTTTTACGTGGAGACATCAATGTTAACTTTGCAGATGACAAAAATCTACCACTAATTGATTTTCTAAATAAAATACTAAATTTAAACATGTCCAATGATCGAAAACTCAGTACTACAAAATATAAAATGACAATCGATGCGGTTTTTACGCGATACTTAGATAAATTTGAATCAAGCATTTACCTTTCTTATATATATACTAGCTGTCACCCGCCCGCTTCACTGGGTATTTCATGATGTTTTATAAATTTCTACTGCTTATATATATGTATAAATTATTGATATATAAGTCCTAGCATTATGAATTCGATTGAATTGAAAAATATACTTATACCTGTAACTGTCGCCTGTTGATAAAAAAAAGGGCAGAACTCATCTAATTTGTATTTTCTAAAAATCTCTAAAATTGAAGCATAGAATGATATTTGCTCTTTCGTAACTCAAAAACCAAGTGGATTCCCGCAAAAACAATTTTCGGTGGATCTCTACTCCGTAAATTGAACATGCAAGCCAAATTTCAAGTCTAAATCTAACAGAAAATAGCAAAAGTTTTACTATAAATATCCCCGTAATCCCGTTGAGAGCCGTTTTCCAAAATTACCGCTCTTAGAGGATTTCAATTCAACAAAAGAAAAATGCAAACCAAATTTCATTATTATAGTCCTTGTAGCTCGAAAAAAGTAATTTTTTTTGTCAATACGTCCCAGTAACCCCTGCAACCCCCCCAGAACTCTTGATTTGCTTAAAATTTATTCTTAGTGGATCCCTATTCAACAAAAGAAACATGCTTAACAAATTTCAAGTATATGGGTCTTACAATTAAAAACAGGAATTTTTTTCTGTAACTCCTCTTGACCCCTCGCAAACATCTTTGGGGGTCAATTTTCATTTTACTCTTTGTTAGAGGAACTCTATTTCATGAAAGGAACATGCCTACCAATTTTCAAGCAGGATGATCAAGTAGTTTAAAAATGGAAATATTTATCGATTACGCCTCTTAATCTCCCGAAATTAAACTTAGTAGTTGATATTCGCGAAACCCATTTTGTAGCGGTTCTCTACTTTACGAAAGGAATCTGCTTATCAAATTTCAAGACTGTACGTCGAACAGTTTAAAAATGGGGATAATTGTCTATAACGCCACTTGAGCCCCGCAACGCCACTTCTGGTCTGTTTTCACAAAACCCATTTTGTAGGGGAATTGCACTCTATGAAAAGAATCTGCTTAGCAAAATTTGAAGACTGTGCGTCCAATTAATTAAAAATGCAAAAAAATTATCAATAACGCCCCTTGCCGCAACCCCGCAACACCACCTAGGGGTCGATTTTCACATAACACATTTTGCAGTGTATTTCTATCCTATGAGAGGAATCTGCTAACCAAATTTCAAGACTGTGAGTCTAATAGTTTAAAAAAAGAAATAATTATTTATATCTGCCCTTAACCCCCCGCAACACCCCTTGGGGTCAATTTTCTCCAAACCCGTTTTGTAGCGGATATTTACTCCATGAAAGAAACATTCATACCAATTTTCAAGCAGGTAGGTCAAATAGTTTAAAAACGAAAATATTTATCTCTTACGCCACTTATTCCTCTGCAACGCCACTTAGAGGTCTGTTTCCACAAAACCTTCTTATAGCTGATCTCTACTCTATGAAAGAAATCTCTTTATCAAATATAAAGACTGTGCGTCTAATAGTTTACAAATGGAAATAATTATCTATAACGCCCCTTAAGTCCCCTCAACGCCACTTGGGGGCAATTTTCATGAAACCCATTTTTAGCGTATCTCTACCCTATGAGAGGAATCTGCTTACAAAGTTTAAAGACTGTACGTCTAATAACTTAAAAATAGGAATTTATAACGCCCTTTAAACCCCCCGCCCCCGCAACACCCCTTGGGGGTCAATTTTCCCAAAACCCATTTTGTAGCGGATATTTACTCCAGGAAAGAAACTTACCTACCAATTTTCAAGCAGGTAGGTGAAGTAGTTTAAAAACGGATATATTTATCTATTACGCCCCTTAATCCCCCGCAACGCCACTTAGAAGTCTGTTTTCACAAAACCCGTTTTGTAACTGATCATTATTCTACGAAAGGAATCTATAAATCAAATTTAAAGACAGTGCGTCAAATAGTTTAAAAATGGAAATAATTATCTATAACACCCCCTAAGCCCCTGCAACGCAACTTGGGGGTCGATTTTCAGCAAACTCATTTTGTAGCGGATCTCTACTCTCTGAAAGGAATCCGCTTACCCAATTTCAAGATTGTACATCAAGTAGTTTAAACATGGAAACAATTATTATTAAAGCCCTTAACCCCCCGTAACGCCCCTTGCGTTTCGAATTTCGGAAAATCCTTTCTTAGCTGATGTCTACTCTATCAAAGGAACATGTCTACCAAATTTCAAGTCTGTAGGTTGAATAGTTCCAGAGATTTCGTGATTAGTCAGTCAGTCAGTCAGTCAGTGAGTCGCTCTCTCTTTTCTCCTTTATATATATAGATATATATATATATACTTTAGTTACACTATATAAGCCTATTGTATCTTTTTTAGAACAAAATGAAATAATCGAAAGTACAAAAAGTCCAAGTATTGTTGAAATTAATGATGGCAATGATGCAAACAATTAAAATAATGTTACAAATCAAGTACATTGAAATTTAAGTAAATACAAATACTATTCATAAATAATATGATTGTATATTAATTGTTATTTCAATTGAATTGTATTTATATTTTGTCATGATCTTGTACAGCCCGTAATATATTTGAATTAAAAAAAACATATAAACATGCATTCAGTTGATGCTCGGAGTGTCAATAGATGTGAAAACCAGATTGATGGTGATAATTTTAATTCAAATATTGTGAAATTTCAAATTTTAATACTAAAAGTTCTAAGTTTTCACTTCTATGGGCAGTCTCTTTAACTGCCAATTTTTTTTTTTTTTTGTATTTGTTTATCTTTAATGAAACACGATTTCGAATGTAGATAACGCTAGTGGCATTCGTTTTTAAAACAAATGTATATACATATTTGGGCATGCTCAATATTTTAAATTCCAATATAAGGTAAGGATAAAAAAAACTACTTTTATGAAAAAGAATTTGAATAAAGACTATCACATTAAAAATTTTAGCAGTAGAACATGAGACAAATGAGTTTGTTGCCTTAGGTAAATTTCTGATTCTGAACTGGCTTCTGCAGCATGATTAAGCAAAGGGATTCTGATTTATTTATTTATTGTGGTTTTAGTTAAATGTGTAATTGTATTAATTGGAAGATATTTAAGTACGGTAAGGGAGTTTTAATATTTTATTCCGTAGTTTTTAAATAATGTCTTTAACTTCAGTGATTGAGGAGGAGCGATTGTCGTGAAGTTGTCAAAGCGATTCGCTAAATTTTTTACTTCTAACACGTCGTCATTATGTGACTAAGCAATATTTTGAAAAGTTTTTTCAAAAATGTCTTTCAAAACTTTTTTTTTTGAATTAATACTTGAAAGGAAGAGGAAATACTGATCATTTTTCACAAAGTTTCACAGTGACTTGACGAATGAAAAAATTCTGTTTTCCTCTTTTTTTAAATCTAGACTGCAGCCGTGGTCAGAAAGTATAGATTCTGCATGACCTTCGACAAAAAAGATTTCTTTTCTAAGGCAATCCACAAAAAGTTTCATAATAACAAATGAATTACCATTTCCCTTTTTTTTAGCAAGACTCAAGTTGTGGTCAGAAAGCAGATCATTCGCATGAATTTCGTCAAAAAAGCAAATAATTTTCTTCCTTTTTTTAATGTTTAAATGAAACAGTCTTTCGAAAGGAAGACAAATGAATGAATATTTTTAGCAAAATGTTAGCAGATGTTTAACGACGGAAGAATTTTCTTTCTTCTCCTGTAATCGAAACTGAAGTTGCTATTAAAGATTGAATCAGCAGGATGTCCTTGGGAAGATACTCTTCTTTTTTCATTCTTTTTTTTTATTGAATGTTCTTCTTGAAGTTTGATTTTACTTCAAGTCATTTTTAATTTTGCTCCGCAAAAAGTCCCACCGGTTATTTTATTTTCAAATGGGACACAATCTGGTTTCAAATTCACAAGACTTCCAAACTTAAAAATCGTGCTTTGGCACATTTTAAAACAATGTATCAGGGAGTATACCAAAATAGAAATTTTGGCGTAAAAAAGTGAATATATATGTAGAAAATAGCATTATGTGTCCCTACTGTTCAAGAAATCAGCATGTACAGTAAAAAGAGGGGGGGGGAAGAATTATACATACAGCTTTTATAATGCTGTATTTGTTAATAACACCACTTCTTTAAACATTTATTATTTTATAATTTATGTATGTAATTACTTATTAACCCTTCTTCGAGTCATCACAAGTTTCTTATAAGCTCCAGAAATGGAGCTGTATTGAAAAAAAATAAGGTTGAACTCAATGTCTTTACGTAACTGTTTCTGTAAGGGTCCCTATTTAAAGAGAATTGTGAAATTGTCATGAGGTGTAAGTAAGAAATCGGCAAGAAAGAATAATATATATATATGTTATGGTAATGTAATATTATCCAGAAAACACCACTGTTTTAAACATATGTATTATTTAATAATTACAGCACACAACATTGAATGTTTGTTCAGCCCCCAGGGCAGGCAATCGGAGTTTACGCGTTCATGCTGCCACCGATCAATCAAAGAGCAGCTAACTCCACTCTGTACCCAGATGAAGAAACATAGTCACGCCTCCCGGATCTTATCGTCTCAGCCAATCGCCATGACTCTCGCGAGCAGAGTGAGAAACTCCTCTATCTCTATGCCCCACATCAAAGATGATCAAGATATGGGATGGAGGACTGTATTACAGTCCGGATGCCCACAGTACAACGCCATTAATGTATATACTGTGATTCTTATATCTTAAAAGTCCAAGAATTGGAACGATGTTACATGATGAAGAAGAATGAGCTACAAAGCTTCGTTCAAGATTAAGCGCATCATAATTTTCTGATTGCCTGACATTTTGGAATTGTATCATTAGTGTTTAAGTTTTGCAAAATTTGATGTTTGAAAAGTTGAAAGATAAAAATATAAGTAAATTTTAATAAATATATTTATTACTTTCTAAGAGTGTATTCCGTAGTAATCTTTAAATAAAATGGTAGCTATCATGCAATTACAAAGACAAATTAAAAAAGAACTTAAAAAATTCCTTTAACAATCCTGGAACACAAAACTTCAAGCGCTTCAAACACAAGACCATAGCATTTGGGAGTGTCAAAATTTTTTATTTAAAAACGATGGGAAATTCCATTTTTCAATGGCACTGACATTAGAGCTTATCAAAAAGCCAATTTACTAGCAAAAGCTTTTCAAAGTAACTTCACTGAGAAACTAATAGACCGGGAAATTTTACAACCAGCATTGATTTGACCATTACTATAGCATACTAGAAAATTTGTTTCTAACCCCCATCTTCCACTGATCCGGACGAAATTATTAACTATGCTAAATAGCTTAAAAATAAGAAGGCCGTAAGTAAAGGCAAGATCACAAATAAGGTGATAACTCTACGTGGGGGGCACGAGCATATTGAAAAATTGAAAACAAAAGATTATTTTAAAACTTATTCATTTATTGATAGCAAACAAACAAATACATTCTGACATAATAAAAAACAAAATTAACACTTGCACTGATATAATACACTTATAAATGTATCGGTACTGCAATGTGTTTTACAATTAATTTAACAACACTAAATTCAAAACAAGTTTAATAATTACCAGTGACCCCATGGGTTTGTCGTATATAAAATTATATACAAAAATCTACTTTTCTCGATATTTTGTATGGTTCTTATTAATCTCTTAACTGGCGATTAAAAAAGAGAGTTACTAATTCGCTCCCAAATGCATCTGTTTTCGCGTATTAAAACTCTAAGCTCTGATCATCAATAATTTTCTGTTTCCAAGTAAAGTTTCTGTTTTCACCTTAAATTCTTATTAATTGTAATTTTTCTCATAATCTTATCTATTTTAAATTTTATTTCAATTTTTATTTTTTAATTTTTAAAAATGGGCAAGTTATAAGCAATCATGTTCTATCACCCTCAAGACAGGAGATAAAAGCCCTGACGGGCTAGGCGCTCCAAAACGAAACTCAGCTACGATGTATTGGCGTTTGGGGGGGGGGGGAGAAAAGGAATAAAGCAAATCCTTTGGAATAAGTAAATACTTCGCAATCATTGTCAATATCCATCTATGGCAATCCAAAGCCTTCTTAAAGTTTTTTTTTTATAGCAGTGCACAAAGATCGTACTTCGGAAAGACGTATATACATATATGTCCGGAATAATTAACCTTTGGCAGAGAGAGACTTTTATATACGCAGGTGACACTTAAGAAAAAGTCGTATATTGCAGCTTTAGTGTTTAAGTATAGTATTATTGAATTCAATAAATATATGAATGCGATGAAAATTATGGTAGAATGTTGGGTCGCAAATATTGAAAGTTTGAGAAAGTACTGTATTATTTGGAAGACTGCAATTGTCACTTGGATACAACATATTGTACATATGCGTGTTGAATTCCCGAATGCCTTACGATTAATTTACCCACTAATTTGCCGGAATTCCTCAATGTCAGCAGAAAACAAAGTACTTTCCCACACTGAAGTTTTGCAGCCCATTATGACTTACACTTGTCCTGTGCTAATAGTAACGTTAAACTACTCGAAATTTCTCAAAATAAAATTTTAAGAATTATTGTACATGCAAACATATACACTATAAATGCTGATATATTCATAGATCACTCAAAATTCCAACTTTCAAAAATTATATTAAGATAACTTGCTATTAATTTTTTTGATTCCTTACTACTCACAAATTATTATCTTGGAAAATTATGTACCAAGGATAATTCTCCTATTGAATATAGTACTGAATTTAACGTTGTCACTTTTCTGTAAAAATAATTCCTCGTATATTGGAAGAGTTCCTCTCAAATGTAGAAAAAAATGCAGATTATCTTTCTTGAACAATTCAAGTAATATTGAATGAGTTATTGTAACGCACCACTTTTTGAACTAAACAAAATATATAAAAGAATAAATAAACTGTACCGCAGTGTGCAATTATCTTTCTTAGCAGAAACCGACACTTTTCTCAGTATTCTCCATCAATCTCAGATTATTTTCACTAAATACACACATTCACAGACATATTCCACTCACTTAATACTTTTATTTTTCACTTGAAGTAACTTCTAATTTCTCAAGTATTTAATTTATCTCTATTTCTTAAATTTTTTCAATCTTCATGACCACAAATGCAGCAAAGGGCTAAGGTTAAGCCGAACCAAAGTCTCCCCAAAAGTTCTCCCAGGATAGGAGTTTAAGCTTCCCTGCGGGAAGCAGGCACTCCAAGAAGCATTCAACCATTCAACCAATATTCTTTCTTCAGCATACATATACTAAAATTTTAAAGATACAGAGAAGATTGGCATAGACCCTGCCCAAGAAAAAAGCACAAAATCCTGAAGCGTTCTACGATTTTTATTTTTCTGAATTGTTCGTTTCATATGGAACTTGCAATGTTGTTCATTCTTGTTTCAAGGGAGAAATTTCCAATTCAATGAGGAAGCGGAACCTGTTGCTCATTTTACTGTAGGTTTCCAGATTGTACAACTCTAAAAGTGTGTCTAAAACAGTATTAAAAGAAAGAAATTATGTGCTGAATTTTATGATTGAAATTCTCCCATTCTTTCACGATTTTATAACAAGATCCTTATCTTGTTATAAATGTGTAACACATTTGCCTAATTTTCGGTTCTCTCTCTCTTTCGTAAAAGCACAATATCAAGCACATTCCTTGCAGGGGTCAAACAAAAAGAGAGTGAATGAAAAGGGATTTTTATCTTCACAGGCGATAAATTGTTTGATTTGTTTTTTAAACGTATGTGAATCTCTTACCCCATTTCTCAATGTTCCTTCCTGCTTTGCACAGGTGCAAGAAAAAACGCTCTCTCAATTATCCAACGTTGTTGCTGTACATCATAGGGTAAAAAGTTGTGAAGACATGGACTGAAAGACTGATTATCAAAATTTCCCTTGCACTAGGGGTAAAGGGGCCTCTGTGATTATATATATATATATATATATAGTTCAAGTTAACTATTGCGTGTGTAACCGTTGTGTTATGATGAATCGCAAATGGAAAAAGTGGGGTTAACAAGTCTATGTTGGGTGCGCTGTTACGAGGATTGGATTTAATTTATTTTGCGTTTTGAGCAATTAATTTCTGCTGAAGGATGAATCTAAAAACCACATCTACAAACACTCTTGGTAAGAACGATCCTATTCCGTTGTATTAAAGTTCTTTCCCCCTGTACTTATGGATTCAGAGAGAGCTACTAAGGAACTTGTGAATAAAACGATGGCTTCCCCGAAAGATTGCCTTCAAATATTAGGCGCAAATAATAACTTTACCAAGAAAAGACCCTGGAATATATATAAAGTGAAGTTTATAACCAAATGCGTGGGAAAATGTTCTGTTGAGATAAAAATATAATTAAATTTCAAATTTTTTCCTGGACTGTATCTACCCGATGCAAATGATTCTCCAAACGAATTCCACAGTTCAGAAGGTTTAAGTACTTTATTTACAGTTCTCCAGGCATCAGAGCAATGAACCAACTCTTGGCCTGTATGAACTCGGAGTGTCTGAAAGTTCTGGTTAACATGAGGAAATGACAAGACCCATGAGCGCTGATAGCTCGTTTAATTTCATCCAGTTTCACAACAATTCATTTCATAGAAACATTACGTTTCAGTAAAAGATTATTGAATCCTACCAAGTTGAAACTCTTTGACATTCAAATTGCATCAAATCAATAAGCATGTTTTCTCCTCGCATATGTTCCAAATCACACCAACTCCCTTATAAAATGTAATAATTCAATAAATCAGTACAAACGAATGTAAGAAATAAAACAGAAACTGATATGCTTATGTCTCTAACTTAATATAGAGCATATGACTTTAATTGCAGTTTGAAACATTTTCTCTCCTCCCCCTCCCCTCTCTCTTCAATATATTCAGCATCACGAAATTCTACGCTTCAATGATATGGTAGAAGAATTTTTTTAATATTATTCATTTCTTTTCGACTTCCAGCAATAAAAGTACGAGAAGAAATAGCGTGTTTACAAAATTTCAGTCTTGAAGGACTAGATTTAATAAGCTAGCCCACTATAAATAACAGAAAGAAAAGCCCCGCTTCACAAGAGATTACATTTGGAGAAACAAATTTATTAAACTTGTTTCAAGAAAGACAGAAATCTTCCGTATGTTATTCCGTAGATTACAGGAAGAAATTCTCCACTTTATAAAACTGTGTTGTAAATTAACCAATATTCAGCTTGAAAATGCATCACGTCTGCTACATTCAGTTCTAATAAGAGTGCGGTTGGTGAAGATCTGTGTCTCACCATTTTTTAATTTAATATTTCAAATTGTCAAACAAAAGTTTCATTCACTTTTTACTTTTCCAAAATTTCTTATCCACAGACACTTCAGCAAAGATATAGTCTGTAGGAAAAAAAACTTCTGCTTTATTCTTAAATAAAGCTTCAAGCATGGGCAACAACTTTCCTCCTGTAAGTAATTCTGAAAAAAAATTTGAAAATTTCCGTTTCTTATCTCTATTTAAAACACATTTTACTTTTCAGATTATTGAAAACGAGAGCGTATCAAATTTTTATTTTCAAAATATCTTTTTGAATTGTTGGGAGGAAAGTAAAAAAGTGGTCAGGAAGTTCTAATGGACAAATCACGTACACGGAAACGGAATACGAAAAACCAGCTGATCATTTGTTAGAAATTTTTCTCACGAAGTTCAGTTGTATTAAATACAGCGAGAAATTCGTTATAATATAAATTCAGTAGTAAAAAATTTTAACTACGATTAGCATAATTTTGTCGAAAATTAAGACGTGCAGAAGAGCAGTGCATTCAAGATACTTTAAAGTTTTATATCTTAAGTGACTAAGCGCAGAGGCTATATGCTCAAAAAAAAAATCTTTTCGTCTATCGGTTGGTGGGAGAGGTTTCAACGCCATCGTAAATGCAGCCATGACTTAAGTGTAGAAGAAATAAAGCAAGATCTAACAGAAAAGGAAATTGATTTTAAACTAAATTGATAAATTAACAGGTGGAACAAAAATCTCTTACCCGTTTTATAGGTTTGCATTTATGAACAATTTTTATCTTTTTTAATAATAGTTTTTTTTTCTTTGGGGTGAAGGGCGGCATTTTTCATTTTTGTCCGGGCGGCAAAGTTGCTAGAGCCGCCCTGAGCCAGAACTTGATGTCGAATTTCTCCGGCATTTTTGGATGAATCTACATCTTGATATACGCCATCAAGTACTTTTCTTTAACGCCTACTTCGAGTCCAGGATTATAGCACAAAAAAGCCAATTTTCTATCAGCTTGTACCAGATTTCAGAAACGACAGCATGATTAAAAATGCGAATTGAAATTAAAAATAAAATAGCTGGAGTTTGAAAACAAAAATTTTCTTGAAAATCGGTCATTTTTTTTTATGAAGTTCAAAATGACCCCTATTCCCTGAGGAAAAATGTATTTTACTTACACAACGCCGCTGTTGGAAACAGCGCCACCTATAACCTTTACACTGAGTAATTCCTCAAATCTAAAGGTAAAATAAAATTTACAAAGATTTACTTTAAATTTGTGTGTGTGATTTTTTATCCCCCCTCCAAATTTCTTTTTTATAAACTACTTTATAATTGCATCAGAACTTA
The DNA here is from genome assembly GCA_019973975.1 of Trichonephila clavata. Classification (NCBI taxonomy): domain Eukaryota; kingdom Metazoa; phylum Arthropoda; class Arachnida; order Araneae; family Nephilidae; genus Trichonephila; species Trichonephila clavata. Next base: position 163,453 of record BMAO01030668.1, on the reverse strand, counting down.
TAGCATTGCTAGGCTACTATGATTTCCGAAGTAAAATACTATATACATACTAGCTGACCCGGCAAACGTTGTTTTGCCATATAAATTATTTCTAGTAAATATTTTGGTAGTGAAATAAAAAATAACTAACTCATTATATGTGTGTGGGGATGTGGTATATGACTGAAAGAGGAATGAAGCGCTGTGAACGATGACGTCCTATAAAAGTAACAAAACATCAAGCATTCATTTTTTGAATTCCTTGTACTTTTTTTATAATTTTAACTAATAAACTCAAATTACATCTCTGTCACAAATTCTGACAGTAAAAAAATAACTTTAACAGTCTCTTAGTACAATGGCGTGTACGATAATTTTAGTGTGAGTCCCTCTTTAGCCAACACAAACATACTGGATGGTTTATCCACGCGAGAACATGCCGCTTATAACTGTCCGTGTGGAAAACATGGTGTGCTCAAATCTAAGCCACAAACAGACATCGTTTGGCTTTGAGACTTATTGATTGTCATTGCGATTGCCAATCTAATTGGAAATTGAATTCGTTTGAATTCAATTGGCACATCTGTGGGAATAATAGGGATTCGTGGTAGTAATACATCTTCTCCTTGGAACTTGCCTTTCAAAATGCTAGCCTCGACAACGTTTTTCATTAATTGTTTAATGACTAATCGCATGCCATTGGACAACCGTGGCGGGTTAAAATTACGAAGCAAAATAACCGGAGATCGAAGCTTCAATTGTAAATGGTACAGTGGCATGCCTGGCAAATCCAATGAGTTAAAAACCTCTGCTGAATAATTTACAGCTTCGTTGGTATCGCAAACTGTATGGATAGATTTTAGTAAATGACACATACCCACTGGGGAACACACAGTGTTTATCATTGAGAAATTCAAAATCTTTTGATGTCCACATTTTTGCTGCCAAAATTGCTCCTTCTGCCAATCACTCATGATTCAAGTATTGCGTGTGTATATCGGGAAATATCTGGTCAATGAGAGCATTTTGCGAGTTAATGATTGTGCAGGAATTGGTCAGCAGTTTTATGCATCCAGTGTTTTCATGTACAACTACTTTTCCATCGCCGATATCTAGCAGTTGTTTTGGGAATGTTTCAGCGGATTTACCTTGAAGCATATGAACGCGCATATTTACTTTCAGCTGTATTTTTTCAACATTACGCCATATTGGCGATGATTTCAAGCAAGGGTTGATCTCATTAGCGCACGTTGAACGTGGATTGACGTGACAATGGTTCAGGTAGTGTTTCAATGTTTGGTAGTTGCACTTTTCCTGACGCGCAACACATTCCGGCTGGCTCATTTTTTAATTTAAGTGCATTACAATGCGGACATTCCTTGGCCATAGCACCAATTTCCACATTCGAATGAGCGTAATATTTAACATTGGGCTCATACTCGAATGCTAGACGACGGAATGAATCGGATATAAATGCTCGATCTACTTGATGGCAATGTTGGTCATTTGCTCTACGTGTGTCAAATACGTATCGAAGCACTTGTCTTTGTTCTAATCGTCTTTGTTGAATTTGTTCAACTCGTGCCTCTTGCGATTGCGATTCACGCAACTGCGCCATGTTCACACACATATATTCATTATCTTGTTGGATTTGTTCACCGTTTCTTTGAGTTCTTCTATTTCGCGTGGCTGTAGATTTAGTTGTTCGACGGCCCAAATCAGACCCTTTGCGTCTGGCTGGCATTGTTCACTGTACAAAACACACAAATAGATCAAATTGAAGTACTTAATGCTAGAAAACAATATACTGATAATGTATCTGTTATTTTATTATTTTACCTATACCTTTCACAATAATAAAATACGTATATATTTATCTTTAAATTGAAATGATTCCCGAAAATTTTGCTCGCACTGAGTATTACAGTTTTATTAACTGTCGTTTTACTATGAATAAACTAATAAATAATAAATAAGAAGTCATACATGACTGAAAATATTCAGAATTAGTTTATACAGGTAACACAATAATTGTTGTTGGCGGGAGCTCGTGACACGTTTTGAAAACTATTGATTTATATCAGATTACTTAATTAACTGGACGTTATAACTATCTTGAGCAAAATAGCAATAACTCATCTCGTGTCATTTATTTGAAATAATGATAACGAAATATAATCGATTAAGTTTTTGATATTTTTGTTTTATAAACGGATGCAACATATGAATTTTTGAATTAAAGATATGTACAAAAAATGGGGGAAAAATAAGCTTTTCACTCGCCAAATTTGGTGATTTTTGATTTGTTATAGACACCTCTTTTGTTAGTGTAACCCGTGGGCAGGGTGATTTGGACGGTGGAACAGAGAAAAGTCACATCTGGCGCGAAACTGATTTTCGACGCCAAGCGAAATAAACGGCGAAATAAACAACCCTCAGGAGTAAAACAATTGCGCCTTTAAAGGTTTTTAATTAATATCTTTTCAACTAATTGCAATATCGGAATGAAAAACAGTTAACGTCTTATTCTCAGACCTACTAAATATACGTACGGAATTTCATAAGAATCGATCTAGCCGTTTCGGAGTAGTTTGGTTACAAACACTGTGACAGGAGAATTTTATATATTAGATAAAGCCAGTAGTGTAATGGTGAATATTAAGGCTCCGCTGTAAAGTCAGGTTTTGGGCCCCAAGCCGTGATATTACAAATGATTGCAAAACCTGAGCTTTATGGAATCCTGGCCCCGCGATGTGGGTTGTACATTACGCCAGTGAGTATGTCGCTTGAATTCGGAAATTTTTCTCACAGTATTATTGTTCTACATGTGCCTGGAAAAATATAAATTTAGATATTTACAAAGAAAATATAGCCAGACACCGATTTTACGAAATCATAGAGACCAAACATTTTGTAGGTCAATCGGAGTTGCTCGTTAAATCGAGGTTCAAACAAAATACCAATTTTTTGCATTTATTTTTTATAAATTCTACAATAAGTAACTACATAAAAAGTATTCATATCTAAAAATTTTATACTTTTTATTCAATAGCTGAATATACTATTAGTGGATTATTAAGCGCCAACTAATTGGAAGTTTTAAAATAATGACTGATAGATGTTTGAAAAATTTTTAGATTCCTGACTTGAAAGATTTTTTTTTCGACTTTATGCAGAGAAAAATTCTGCATCATTTACATCCTACTGCATAACGTATGTTTTCACACCATCCAAACAATGTAAAGCTTTAGAAAAATGTAACATTTTAAAAAGCGTTACATTATCAATTTCTGCATCAAAATTGTTATTCATTAGCTCCGACAAATCAACAATTTTCTCAACTTCAGTTGTACAGATAGGCATTTCGTCACAAAATCATTAAAATCTTAAGATATTCCCCTAATTTGTGAAGTAGTATGAAATAAGAAGGGAGTTTTCTGTCCTATTCAAAACTCATAGGATAGGTTAAACTCATGACTCAACTCATGTTAAGTGTAATAACGCTCTGCTCCCTTGGCCGTCGAAATTTGTTTCTTGCAAGAAAAATCTTTCTTCTGTTCCAAAAAAAAAAGATGTCATTTGAAAAAAAAAATCCAATTTTCTCAAACATAAACTAAAAAAAAAAACTTTGTCAGCTGTCGATAACAGCGTAATTTTGGTTGAGAATAGTTATTCCGTTGAAGATATACGCAACTAAGAAAGAGTATTAATTTCAAAAATCGCCATATATATTGGAATAAAGATTGAGATACTATTATTGAAAGAGTTTAGATTGCGTTAATAACTTTCGAAAGGCAGGAAGTTTTTTTTTTAAATTGTTGATGGCGCTGTCAAAAGAATTAAATTTAAATGCATGTTTCCTTTAGGAATTTTTAAAAATGTACATATGAAATAGCCGCAAAGTACCAAAATAAAATTTGAATCAACATTCGTTTGTGAATAAATGTTTTCCATTATATGAATTCAACAAAATCGAAATATCTTTCAAAATTAACTGAACTGATTAACAATAAAATTTAAGTTTGCGCTTAGGTCTCCTTTATTATATTTTATTTAAATTTCTACTACTTAGGTGATTTTTTTAAAAATGTGCTCTTTGCACAATAAGCCTGTAAGTAAAATTTTTTTACCTGTTCATTTGTTCGAAAAGTTTGAAGCGGCCCGCTTAATAATTTTTTATCTGAATGTGACGCTTTTCCTAAAAAGGTTGGCCACCCCTGCTCTAACATTTCCACTACAATGACTGAGTTCACTAATTTCGATAATAAAAATAATCAAGAAAATTTTTTGAGTACATTTTTTATCACGAATTTAAAATGATCATTTTCAACAACTAAACATCAGATCCTTGCTTCTCAACATCATTCACGAAAACGGTTTATTAATGAAGGAATTTTAAAACAAAACTACTTGATTGTAACGAATTCTATAATGCTTAGTACGTTCCAATTCCTGGAAAAATAATTTTTTATTCTTGTCTCTTTAGTTTTCCCGCTTTAGGAAAATTACGAATACTTATAAAACAAATTACTTTTAAATTCGTAGGGATTATTTTTACAATAATCTTGTTTGCTAACAATTTTTTACCCATTGCTTGATGTACCCACTGTTGACTTCAGGGCAGCGAAAGCATTTGACTTATTTTTTTTGCCACTTGCCTTACTTGTTGGCGACAGTTGGCGAGAATTCCTTTGCATAGATTTAGCTCCAAGCCAAATGTTTCAATCTTTTTGTAATGAGTTCGAAAAGTATATGAATCCCATATGGTTAGGATCTGTTTCGCTTATAAAAATTTGTTAAATTTGTGGTAACCTCTGGTTACCCCTTACATCCGAACCCTCATGTCTATCTGTAAACCCGGCTAGATGTGTAGGAGGAGCTAAATAATCCACGGACATTATTCCAATCTAATTTGATTTATTAACTCTTATTAATGAATATGAAACAGACACAACACAATTCTAATTAAGGTATACAAACAATGGTAGAGTGCAGAGGTGAGATACTCAAATGCGGGGATAATATTACCGACTCTCAACTGAATATAAGACAGCTTAAATACGCTCATTTACAACTATTTCGCACACTAATAATCAGCTTATACTTAATCAAGAGTACTATACCTGTATCCTTAATGCTTCGGATCCTTCACGGGAAACTTCAGGTACTTTCTTTAGCTTGATCAAATGACGATGGCTCCACGCTGTGTAATCTTTAATTCCACTGCTTTTCAATCTTCCCTAACCACTTCTACTTGCACACATCAAACGTATCAACTTCAGCTTGTCAACAACTACGTGTCAACAGATCACTTGCTTGTCTTTACTTCCCTTAACTTAACTTGACCTCTTACTTCACTCTCCTTTAACTCTCAAAACCCGTATTTATATAATTTTCATCATTTACATAAATCACGTTTGGTTTCTCGATGAAGGCTGGTCGAAATAAATATTTTGTTTTAAAGAAAAAAGAAGTAATATGTAGAAACGTGTATAGATCCGTCACAAATTTACAGTCCATTAATTATTTTAGTCAACATTACTCATTATTAAAAAATACCATATTTACTCGAATCTAAGCCACCATCGATTCTAATCCGCAGCCCAAACTTCTCAAAATGTTTTTGTGGGAAAATGCTATCATCGATTCTAATCCACGCCTTCAATTCTATATACATTTTGAGAAAAATTAAAAAATTGTGTTAAAGGTTCAACAGTATCCAATGCTTAAGAAATTTAAAAAAAAATTTTAATGAGAAATAATAAGAAGTTAATATAATTTATTTTACAAGTATTAAAAATTTTCATATAGTAGGTAAACAGGATAAATAAAAGCATCTCATATAATACAAAAACCATGCGTGCATTTTCTTTATTTTATTCACATTTTTCATATTGATTCCATAAAAAAATCTGTATAAATTAAAATGTAATGTGTGTTTGTTCAAACCTGCAAGTCTCCGAAACTACTACAGCATTTTCTCTGAAATTTTGGCATAACGTTGCATTTGAATCCGGGCGGGTTCTTATGCACTTATTTATTCGTAATTCACTCTAAATTTTTTGAAATTTAATTTTTAAGTGATTTTTCTGTGTTATGACGTCATATCGTTTCACGTTTCTCCCTGAATGCGAAAATTTATACTTTACACACAGTTTTTTCGGAATTATTACATAATTTTACTATAATTATGATTATCGATTGGAATATTTATCTATTTTTTTTGTTCTTTGATACTTAATTAGGATTATTTTTCGAATAAATGACTTTTTAATGATTATTCTTTTAACAACTAAAATTTCGTTTTGTAATTTTGGCAAAATTCGGATAGTATTATCGCGGTATGTTTATGATTTTGCTTACAAATTACAACTTACTTTTTCAGTAATTTCACACAGAATTTATTTCTTTCTTTATTAATAATATTTATCTTAATATTTTTACAAATCAAAACTTCGCACTGTGATAAGGGTAGATCAGATCTTCTTACTGCAATTAACGTTGGTATTGTAATTCTGTTTTAGATAGAATAAAATTAATATTATGAATATTAGTAGCGCCTATTTTATCTTTCTCTTCAGTAATTCTTTTTTAATTAAATGTATAATTTTTGTTTGTGTTTTTATATTTTAGTATTTAAGTTTGTTTGTTTTTGCCGATGATGCAAATGATCGGCTAAAAAAGTGTAGTATATAAGGGACTCTTGGCAATGTGTTATCCTGACGGACAGCTTATCAGTTCTAAAAAGTATCCTTAATATTAATGTAATCAAAAATAGTTTTATTGTAAAAATATTATATAAAAAAATAATACAAATAAAGAATATATAAAATATACAGCATGTAATAAATAAAGAAGATAAGAGAAAAAAACTTTAAAAAATTAAACTTTTTCAATACTATTTTCTCAAATTTCTATAATTTTTAATTTTACATTAAAGTAACAAAAATTACTAAATTTCAAAAAATATCAAGTGTCCTAAAAGAAAATTGGAATTTTTACTTCTAAAAGGAATTAAAAAAATAAAAAACTGTGTTTTTATTACGTTTAATATGCATAAAAAATTTCTATTTTAATTTCTTCAAACACTAAAAATATTATCCTAAGAATCTTTAAAAATTTATTATGCAAAATAGGCTCAAAACTGACATTAAAAATTAATTTCTTTTTATGTATTCTCTTTAAAAAATGTAATTATATTTCGGACTATATTATTTTGCGGAAGAACCAAACTCCACCACTTATATCTAGTTCTAAATTACTTCGTGTTGCGCTAACTCTGTGACGTAGCCAGAAGTAAGAAGATCTAACAGACGGCAGCCACATTAGAATGATACTCGCGCTGCTTGGCGTATTTTGAAGCGTGAAAAAGCCCCTGTTTCTAAAGACATCCCATATTAAGTTTAAATTCAAGTTACACGAGTGTCCCCAAATAGCTCAATCAATTACATTCATTTAGGTACCAGCTCACAAGGGAATATAAATTAATGAAGAAGTTGATAAATTAGCTAAAGTCTCTCCAGATTCTTGGAATATTATTCCTTGGTTTACTTAGGAAGATCTACATACATTTTTCAAAAATCAACACAAAAGCGAAAACGAAGAAATATGGAAAAAGAGCAAGAGACATAAAAATTATAGTTATATTTCTCATCTTAAAAAATGGAATAGACAGGCAGCAAAAAATAGAAATACAGAAATTTTAATTAATACGCTCCGGACAAAGAAATCACCATTAAATGATATTTATTTTCTTTTTAAACAAACAGATTCTCCATTGTGTTCAGATTGTCATGTACCAGAAACTAGTGAACATTTGTTTTAATCTGTAACAAATATCAATCGCAACGTAAAATATTGAAAATTTTTATCTCTAACCATAGTGAATTCATCAATAGCGAATTGTGATACAATAGAGCATATTCAAAAAGTCGAAGAATTTTTAAAAACAACCAATAGAATCTAAAATACCAGGTAATAGATTCTAAATACTCTAGTTTCACCAACCATAGTTGAAGCATAAGTTAACAAAGTTTGCAGTTGTACAGTATAATCATGTCCTATTCTTGCATCCTATTTGAAGAAAATAATTCAAATAATCATTTTAGAGCATAAAGCTCCAGATGTACAGTATTGAACTGAACTGAACTGAAAGCAAATAAACAAACAGTAGTATAAAATATTTCAAATGTTAGTTTTTTGGCAGAGAACTATTTTTAAAAGCCTCGCACTTTGAAATTAACAATCACACTAATGTGAAGAAGCATCCTGTGTTATGTCGTAATATAATTCGTGTAATGTTATAGTTGAAGAAATTAAAATTTGAAAATATTGAGAGAAAATATTTCTAAAGTTTTAGTTTTGGAATTCACGAATTAAAATATGGATTTAGAAAATTGGTAAATCGGCGTAAGGAATTAGTTTCAATTTCATGTATTTTTAAAATGCGGAGATGTTCAATGTTTTGTTTTTCTATTGTAGTGTATTGGATCTTATCATTAAAAATCCAAATGGAGTTACCAATAAAATGTTACAGACTGCTAATCCTTCAACAGGAGTGGCTCAGTTGGTTGAAGTGATTAATAAATTAACTGCAGCAGTAAGAATTATTTATATTTTTATGGATTTCAATTTATCTTATTTAAGAATAATGATTTCATATAGAATGTATTAAAACTATTGAATAATGAGGTAAAATGCTTCGATTTGAATTAGGTAACTAATTTAAATAAAATTTTAAATGTAACTATTTTCTGAATAATTTAAAACTTATTTATTAAAAGATTCCATTGTAAAGCTGTTTTTTTTAATGTATGTTGAAGGGCATTTATTTATTTCTAAATTTGCAAAAGCATAATATTTGCTTTGTTATGGATTAAAATATTTCCTATTTATACTTAACACATCAAATTAAATGTCATTGGAACTGTAGCACCTTAACATCTCCCAAACAAATTTTATATTTTTTTACATTACAAAACCTTGTTAGTTTATTCTTTTGTCTTCAATGATTCAAGGCTTTTGTCGAAAAAGCTTCTAATGTATACTTTCCATTCATACATTCCAGTTGTCAATATTTTAATTTGTGCTGTATTATTCCCTATCAAGATTAAAAATAAGAAATAAAAGGAATTCAAATAGAAAAATGTGAAAAAAATATTCATTAATTAGTTATGAGGCCTAAACATAAACAAAAAAAGACAAAATTTGATATTTGTGACCATACAGTCAGTCAAAATCATCAAACCAAAAGAAATTGTCAAATGTCACTGTAGGTACTTGTGTATTATTGTCACTGCAGCAAAATTTGCCCCACGTGAATTATTTCATGATATCAAAGCAACAAAAATTCTTTTGAGTTTTATTTGAAGAAAAAAAGATTCTTGTGGCACAATTTTAGCTGTGGTGATGCTAATATATAAGTACCTTTTGTATAATATTGCAAAGATGTTGGGGACATGGAGTAAAACTGCACAAAATCCAAAAAAGGAAATAATGCTGATGGGAAATTGTTGAAAAATAAGTAATTACAAATAATCAAAGGAAAAATAATTTTTATTATTCAATTTAATTTTTTAATATTTAATTTTTATATATAATTGAGTACTTGCATACTATCGCAACATTCCAATGTTCAAAATAACTCGCTAAGTTAGCAATCCCAATTTCACATTTGTCATTCACACTGAATTGGCAACCATGTTCTTTGTTTCATATAATGTCACCAATACGTTTACGATAATATGTAAGTACCTATAATTGTAATAATATGTAAGTACCTATAATTGTAATAATATGCAAGTACCTATAATTGTTATAATAATGATTAAATATAATTATATTCTTATTAATTTTATTATTCAAGAATTTGGCAAATTCCACATTCACATTTTAGTATTTGAGCTTCCCATATCAATGAATGATATTAGAAGGACAGTAAAAAATGAAGCACATGGTTGCCAATTCATCCCCCACAACATGTGTGAAATTAGGGTTGCCAATTTGGTGAGTTATCTTGAAAGGTGGTAGGGTTGCAATAAGTATGTAAGTACCAAAACTATTCTGTACATTTTTGAACACGGTAATAAAAATGATAAAATATGATTCTTGACAAAATTTTTCGATTTGGCAAAATTGGTCAACATTATAATATCTAAGTACCCAAAATCCATTCTAAACAAGTAACATAAAATTGTTTCTTTTTTGAAACTGTTAATTGTAAGTCTTTTGCAAGATGTCGAGGTATTTACATGTACTTCCTTCTTGTAGTTATTGCAATTTATAATAATGTTGTGGTTGATTTGCATCAGTACTTTGCAAAACTCAATTGAAATCAGTTTCTGACTCCTCAGTTAAACTAATTTAATGGCATTGAAGAAAGAAATGATACAAATCATGTTTCTGTTTCCAGACCTTTTATTCTCAACATGAATGTTCATGACAATATCATATAGATGTTTCTCTGAACCTAATTTCAATTTATTTAGGTAACTTTAGAAACAAAGTTTATTTTTGTGAACAATTCTTTTATTTAGTAATAATGAAGTTGCTGATCAAATTGTTAACTTGAAATAATTTGATGGTTATTTTGTTATTTGTATAATTGCAAAATTATGCAGTCTGTTACACACACATTACTTAAAAAAATGCATTAGAATAACCAAAATCCCAAATCAAAATATTTGTTGTGGTTAATAGCTTTCTTTTTGCATTTGTATTTATTTTTGACTGATATCTTGCTAATGAAAAAGTACCAATTAATTACTGTCATAGTTAGTTCTGAAGGGGCCCTGTATCAAAATTTCTTGCACCCCTTTTTGGGAATTCTTAATATATTTACAATTTTTTCCTCATATATGTTGGGGGCCCCTATTATTGATACAGCTATAGCTACATCCCTGCAATTGATGTAACATAAGGATGCAAACTTTGGTACTTTTCCGTTTCTCTGGTGCGATAAAGTCACCAAAAATGATGCAATAGATAACCAAAAAAATAATTTATGCCAAATGGAATAATTTCACTGATAACTTTTTGCTGTCATATATTTAAAACAAGTTGTGATCTTATCATCAGTAATGTTTTTTTCATAATACATCAAAAATGGATGAAAAAACCAATGAGAACTAATATTTTTAATATTTTTTATGTACATATTGTGTGTTGTCACCAATAACACCAACTTGACAAGATTTGCACTGGCAATACCCAAATTGTTTTATTAAGTATTATTAAAACTGTTATTATGTTTCTGTAAAAAAATGATACGTTTGATTTTAGCATGTTTCTGTAAAAAAATGATACGTTTGATTTTAGCATAGCTATATAAATATCAAATAAAGTTTATCATTATTTAAAGAACGCTTTTTAAGACATTAAAAATATTCTTCAGGCTGATGTAAAATTCTACCTATGGATTATTATTTGGATAGCAAAGGAGAAACTGGGAGTTGCTGCTGTTATGGTTTTTGTTTTATTTTACTCTTCACCAATTGAATTTTCCTGAGGAAGTGTTGCAGTATTATTTTGACTTTTATTATTCAAATTGCATATTCATTCTTAGTTGAAAAAAACTTTTTCGATATGTATTAGTTAATGAGATGTTAATCATATTTCTGCTCTAAATTGCCACTTGTATGCTTCTTCAATGCTTCATTTTAAAATGCATTTCTTTTACTTAAAAGCTGAGATCTGAGTATAAAATAATATCAACAGCTTTGTGGCTCCTGCACTGTCTGAAATTAATATTGCTAAATATATTTTTATTCACTTTTTTAGAGATTTTTATGTTGTTTCTTTCATTTTGTAATTTATTTATTTTTTCTTTAAAAAACCATGCAAGAAAAGTGATGCCATTTTAGTCAAAATTCCTAATGTGCATATCTTTGTGTCTTATAATGGAAAAAGGGTTGCAATTATTGTTATATACTATTAACACTGACATAAACATAATTAGTATCCCTTCAAAAATGCAAAATTATTAATTTTCTTTGAAATTTTTTTTCTAAAACGACAGAATAAGAAAACAAAAATTTAAATTTATATTTAACATTAGTAATAGTGAACAATAAATAAATGTAACAATTTGGCTTTGTTCCAATTACTGCCAGTTTGTGTATCAATGTTTCATAACTTTTTAGCGCGTTTTTCATGTACTGGAACAAAAGCACTATTAGGATGCAAATTTCGTCTTCGTTCCATATTTTGTCGTACTTTTTTCTCAGCCAATAAGCAACCAATTGACCTAGGGTTTTTTGGTATCTGGTCGCATTTGTGCCCTAGATGAGCCGAATCATATTTAAATTTAATCATTTTAAATATTTTTTTTTTAAGTACAGTGCTACTTTCTGTTAGTAAAAAGTGCATTATTGTAAAATACAACATGTGAAAAACGCTCTAAAATTACTTGGCCATGCCAATGATTGATATCTTGTTTTTTTTATGGCACATTAAAAATATCCTGTGACATGCCTGAATTTTTTTTTAAAAAAAACCTAAAAGCTGTGTGATTAAAAAAAAATATTTATTTACAAAATTTGTTCAATGAAATAAATGTACTAATTTTCTTGAACCCATTAAATTAGAACAAGGTTCTGACATTATCTGACAAGTCTATATTTTATCAACCTTTAAATGTTTTTCTCACTTTTTGACTTGATTTCTATCAATGCAGAAAATCCAAAATCTTTTGAGACAGTGAAGATGTAAAAGGCAGAACTTTCATAATTTTCAAGCTGATTGCAGGGTACAAATCTTGAAAAAAGCCCAAATTCATCAAAATGTTTCCAAAAGAATGGTGAATGGCAAAAGTTATCATTTCTAAAATCTGTTATCTGTTCTTTTTCTGTCATTGTCATGTTTGGTTATGAAGTACAAATGAATTAATTAATCATTCATATTTGTCAACTGAAAGTAAAGAAAAGTTGCTTTTATGTGAATTTTGATGCTAATTTTAATCAATGTTAATTACAATTAGAAAGAAAACATCAAATAAAAATGTGAGAAAATGAAATTTAAAAAGACTATTTTAGTTAACCATTGAGGTAATTACACTAGTTCAAAAACCCAAGATCTTTTAATTATTTGTCGAAAGCCCTTGTGGTACATTTGACAATCTCTCATGGCATACAGGGTAGAAGCACTGTTATATATAGATATTGAATAATATAATGTATAATATTGTTGCACATTGAATGATATGTAAAAAGAATATGCTGTTATGTAATTTCGTAATTGATCAAATTTGGCTCCTTTGTGTTGGAAAAGAAAGGATTTTATCTGTAATGTTTATTTTTCAATTTGTGTTTGTTTAAATCAGGAATAATAAATATGCACTGCCAGTATGTTTGAAAAATATGCTTATTTGTGTGGTATGGTAAACAGTCAAACAAAAGTTTTCATACTTTTATTTATAATATTTCTTTCATTTCACAATACAAATTAAGAATAATAAGCTTGTAGCTTAAAAAAATGTAATTTGGTCAAGATTTCAAAAATGTACTTAGCAATTAGAATTTAAAGTCAATATCTAAACGAAGTTATTAAAAAACTCTAGGACTTTTTTATCGTACATTTTATTTTGTATTTGTTAAAAATTTCTTGAAATTTAAAAATAACTTTTTATATACTACTTACTATTTATGTGGACCATGGTTTGACAATTGCTTTTTTGAATTGCTAATATAAGCATTAACAGTATTAATCTACATTTGTTTCTAGTCTAAAATCTATTTGCCATTGATAGCATGGCACAGAAGTAAAATCATCAATTTGATAATAAAATAAAGGGTAAGGTTTCTATAAACAGAGTTCTAGAACTAAATCATCACATGAAGATCAACATTATACTATTTGTAATATACATATGTGTATGTGTGGCTATATATTTCCAGTGGCAAATCTTGTCTAATTTCATCTGCATGGCATTATCAATTAGTCAAAAAAGCTACCACAGGAAAAAAACCTCTTATTAAAAAAAAAAGGTTATTGCAACTTTGTTCATCAGCATCTTCCATTCATTCATCATTGTAGCAAAATGATAGAAAAATCTAATTAACTGTATAGCTGAAAGAAAATGGCAGTAAAATTTACGGTATTTGTGAATAGCATTCCTTATTTATAATATAAGTAGTTATATAAAGATCATGATATTTAAAAATACCACTACCTATTTGTTATATTAGCATTTAGTATAAGCAAAATTTACATGTTTTCTATCTATTGCCATATTCAACTTTATGATCCCTATAAACAATATGTTTCCATTTTTATAAAACTTTATGTTGTATTTGAATGTAGATTTTGTATATTGCAAAAAGAAAGATTTCTTAAACTTTATTAATTTTGTTATACACAAATCCTTTTTTAAACCCTAAAGTAAATTTTTATATTATGAATGTTTTATTTGCTGATTCTCTCAATCTTTTTATTTTGTCAAGGATAAAATACAGATATTTCATAAAGGCAAGCAACTGGTATATATGTTAAAGAACCCAGATTCTGCAAAGTAAGTATTAAAAATATTAAATTCTTACTTTTGTTGTAATACTTATGCAACATTTGGCAGTTAATTGCTTGCCCCCAGCAAGCCTGAAAACCCTCTCAAATCCTGCTGGTTGCCTCAATGTGGCAAGAGGGTGTCTCTGGGGGGGGGGATGGGCAAAGTATATCAGGAGTTTTCTCCTGGTAGGCCACCCAAGGTATAAAGGCCTTTCCATTATGCTCAGCTAAAATCAGTAGGCAAAGGAGCTAAGATAGTCTATCTATTGGCGCTCCAGTCCTTGGACTAACAGAACCTGCATAACACCTCCTCTTTATGACTTCATTGATTTGTGATATTGAAGCTGCATCGTCCATGATGCAGAATAATCAGGGACCCGCATGAGGTTTAGGCTGAGGACCTTGTTCAAGAAATAAACTATAGTCTCCTAAATACCTGGCTTTTCTTTCTCTCTCCTGTGATAGAAGCTCCTCCACTGCCATTGTAGGTCTTGCTAGTGGACATATAAATAGTCTAAAGCTTTGTTGGTACATTAAAACATGTAACAAATATATTGTTCTCCGGAGAACTGTCTGGGCCTTTCTCGAAAGGATCCTCCACTTTTTGTGCTCAATTTCATCATAATCAACAGACTTATTGATCTTGTCTGATTTTATCAGACCTTGGAGGATTAGTTTTACTACAACAAACCTAAATTTAGTATTTTGCTGTTATATCAATTATAATAAAGAAGGGTGCCTCTTAGATATGGTGTTTTTCAGATTTCATGGTGCAATAATTTCATTCTGGAAAACTGTTTATTTTTACAGCCTTACTACATTGAAATGTAGAATTATTCTGAATATATCATGTTAACTGTTTTTAATTACTTTTTATGATTTTAAACTGACAGATTTTTTTTAGTAAAAAGACATGATTTTTTTTAGCAAAAAACAGTTTATAATTCTTGTTGAAAAGTTTATGAATTTAACTTTTATTTCATTGTCTATGCTATTTTTTCATTTTTTAGTTTTTTCAAATATTCTTTCTGTTAATGATTGCAAAAAGTATACTTTATTTTTTTTTATCATGGTTTGAGAACAAGGAAAACAATATTTGTGATTCATTAGGGGTACTTGGCTAAATGCTTGATTTCAAATAATGTTGAATGTTAAGTTTGCAAGAATGCTATACATTTGATTGATAAATATTCTGAAAAAGAATATCAATTATATGATTCAGATTTTAATGGAACATAGATTTAGAATTCTGAAAGAAAAACAAGTATTTTTTATGTGGCGCAGTTCTTATTTCACACATTGATTTTGCTCTTCTATTTACTAAAATCCAATAATTCTCTTTTATAAAAGTTTAATGTATTTTATGTTGTAATATTGTACATTTTGAACAACTGTAGATGTATATTGATAGTTTAGAACAGGGCTGGTGGAATAGTTTTGCCTCGAGGGCCAATAATGTGAAAACGAAGGATATCAGAGGGTTGCACCATTTTCAAAATGATTGCATTCACTAGTTAACTTTGCATCTTAGAAAAGGTATAAATTGTACCATAAAAATCAATAAATATAAGTTAAATTAATTACTGGTAGTTTTATTTACTTTATTTATTGGGCTTTTTTCATATCTCTTGCTGCAAGCATATTTAATTTTACAATTAGTTTAATAAGGCAAATGTGTGTGTGTGTGCCTTGTGTCTGGCTGCCTGATGGCCCTCAAACAAATTCTTTGCAGGCCATTTGTGACCCACAGGCTGTTATTTGCCCACCCTTAGTTTAGTACACTATTTCAAATTTTGCCAAAAAAGAAATAAATCAATTACAAATATTTTTAAGGGGTAACTTTTTTATACATCACTTTAACCCTTATAACAACTGTAATTGGTAATTAAGCCTCATAAAGTTTTTGTAAAAATCATAATCATGCACTTTATTATTAAATGTAATTGGAAAAATAAAGCTTGCTTAACCATTTCTTTTTAACTTTTCATATTCAATTATCAATAAAAATAATTCTTTCTTTCATTTGAAAAAGAAAAAAAAATATTTTAAAAAAAGCTGTTATGTATTTTTTATAAATCTATAGTGTTTAATATATATTAATTTTCAGTTTTATACATTTTCAAAATTTTTAATCTAATTGTAATTGAAATGTAAAAATGTAATATCATTTGTATGATATTTTAAATTGTTCCATTTTTTTTTATGATTTCATGATTATCACTTATTTATTTTTTAGTATTTCATAATGTTGGTTAATGTGATTAAATTTTTTAAAAACTTCAACTTTATGCATGTAGACATTTTTTAAAAGCTTCAAATTTTATAATTTTTTATTTGCTAAATTAAATTATGCATTTCATTTTTTAATTGCTAACATATTCACAGAAGTTTTAAAGACTTTTTGGAAATATTTTTCATAAACACATTTTTTTATTCTTAAATTTATGTTTCATGAAATTTTATTTGCAGGCATTGTAAAGGTGCTGATATTGAAGAAAAATTGATTTATCAACATATTGAAAAGGCTGGAAATAAAGGTATAAAAATTTTTATAATGCTTGTGTACTATCACTGCCAAATTTTTTTCAATATTATATACTTCTGACAAAATTATAGAATAATGCAGTAGAGAGAGAAAAAGGTTCTTCAGTTAGGTTTAAAAAGTATTTTTTGTAACTTAACTTCCCAGGGTTTTATTTAAACTGGAAAGTATATTTACAGAATAACTATCAGGTCTTGTTCAATTTGTAACAAATGATAAAACTATTATTCTGAAGACACTGGAATTTTTTTAAAAAAGGTAACACTTTTTGGGAAATGTAATAATGAAATTAGGTAATTATATTGGTAATTATTTTATAAAATTTATCCAGATTTAAACTATTTTGAGATTAGTGTATGTAGAATTTATCATTTTTTAAAAATATGAATTGCTTTTTTGTTTTTTTATTTTGATATGGTGACTTAATTGCATTTTGATAACATTTAGGAATAATAATGTTTCTATATAGTCATCCTACTGATGGGATCTCATTATTCATTTAGTACATTTCTTTTTTCTAAATTGATGTTGTTTATAAATGCTTTAGGACCAAGGTGTTTAAGCATTTTACAATCTAGTTTTAGAGGCATAACCTATTCCAAGTATACATAAAACCTAAAAGTGTCCCAGATCAGAAATCTTATCTCGGTTTTTTATCTGTTCGTAAAACATTTGTACCATCTATTATTGTATAGTTAAACTGTTCCTTTATACTGTTTTTCTCTGGTATGTAAACATTTGTTCTTTTATGTTTATTCCCATCTTAGCACAAAATTCTGTGAAATTTTTATACACAAATCCTAAGTTATTATCAATTTTTATGCATTTAATTTTATAGTTTAAAAATCATTCAATATGTTTCTGTAATATAGAAAAATAATTTCCATAAAATATTTTATGTGTACCTTAATGGGAAAAACGTAATGCTTTACTTGAGAAATAATTTGAAATTTAACAATTAATATCCATTCCTATCTATTGATGCTGTTGGAATTGGTCAACATGGATCAATTTGAAGAATTCTTTGAAATCTAATTATTTTGCTAATATAGATTTTTTTCACAGAGTAGTTATGTAGTGTATTGGGCATAGATTAATAAAACTATCTTTAAAATAAGTAAACCCTTTGAAAACATTTCAAAGTAATTTTATTGCAATCCAAAGTATTTTGAACAATTTTACTGTTAGCAGCACTATGAAAAGGACCACACATTGGAAAGATGTATTTGTATCCCATGGGAAGTAAACACACCAGCTGAACAAGGCTTGTATATGCCCACAGCTGTTGTGTAATACTAACCTTTTTTCCCCTTTAGCTTATTTACTAGATTTAGACTTTATTTAAATTTTCTTATGTAATATTTGGTAATCATCTTACACAGTCATCTTCAAAGATTTTTCTTATATCATCTATATTAATATGAATTTCAAATCTAATATTATCAAATGCAAATGTAACATATTTTGCAGTCCTTAAATTGGAAATCTTAGCATTTTTAATATTATATTCAGCCTTTGAAAGACATTTAAAAAAAATATGCTAAATGTTCATTTATTTAGCTGTAAAACTCATTTATTAGTATTGATTTAATTTTTTTACTAGTTCTTTAAAATTTAAGCCATTCATTATCAAAACATTCACCTAATAATAAATTTTTCCTCAAATTAGGCAGTATTAAATCAGTATTCAATACTATTTTATTTCTATTAAAATTGAAAAATACCAAAACTTTTAACTGAAATAATACATTATTTTGCTTCTCTAACTATAGTGTTTAGTTATTAATCTATTCAAAGACACTGAAAAGTTCCTTGTTATGACAGAAATGTATCAAAGCTACTGAATTAAATACCCATCTTGACTTCGTTTGTAGTGTTTATCTTATAAAACTTTCTAGGGAGTATCTGATTTTGCTTACATCTTTTAAATAAAAATCTCTGTGATTTGAGATAAAATTTTATTATCTTCTATAGTTTAAATTATTTTTTCCCTTTACTGAATAGCATTTTTTTAAATGTCTTTGTTTTCTGCTTTTAAAGCATTTAATTTTGCTCTTGGTTGATCTTGGAAATGAAATAGGCATTGAGGATTCAATTGGTTTTATTTCTTTATACATCGAAGTTATATTTTGATAAACTATTTTTTTCCATCAAAATTTCACTTCAAAAGTATTTCTTCTAAATCTAGGGTTGGCAATCTTTTAGCTGTGGTATGCCAAACCAATCCCCCAATGGGATTCAGTGTGCCACACAGTAGGACCTTTTTGAAACAATTCGATTCCCGCGATAATGCATGAAGAGTTAGAGAATTGAGCACAATAATATCGATTTACAGTTTTACTATGTATTAATTTTGCATCATATAAAAATATTTCTTAACATAAAAAAATCAGCATAAATTTGAATTTCTTCTCTTTCTTTTTTTGAAGAGTAGAATTGGTGCTTATGTAAAGAATTAAGAACCTAAACGAAATGTTCTTAGCGAATGAAACGAATGAGTGTGCAGTATCCATAGAAATTGATCAGTCCATATTACTCAACGAAGACACAATTTTGAATATAGTAATATTTAATATGACTGAACTTGCCGTCATGCGGCCTACATTCTACAAAACAAGTTACACGCTAACAATATTTACATTTTAGATACTGAGGTGCGCACAGCAGCGCCCTCGAGTGGCCAATATTTCGGCACAGCTTAATCTTGAATGTAGTCTGAAAAGTGTTTTCGTCTTTTTCTGAGCTTCAGTACCATCAATAATTCTTTCATAATAAGTATGTTAATGAGGAATGATATTTCATATAAATAGTAAAATAGGCACTATTAAGCCTCATTTAAAAATCTTTTTCTTTCTTTTAATCTACTTCTCAATTTTCTTGCTTTAGAAAAACTTCCTTTTTCATTATAGTGTCTCAAGAATTACATTTGAATAGAAATCTACATTATGTATGGTATAATTAATGCAATCCAAGGATTTATTTTATAATAAAAAGTAATGCATTATAAAAGTTTTGAATGTAAAAATAAAATTTAAACCGTTTTTATTTTGCAATTAGCAAAAAATTGAAGATTGATTCTTCAGAAAGAATTGACATTGTCACTGATCAAATTAAACAGCAGGTCCTTCATCTAAGATTTGATTAACTTTAAAATACTTTGATGAAATGTATTAGTCCTTTGCTTTGACACATCAATGGGCCCTTATAGCACAGTTAAGGGGGAGGGGAATTTATATTAATTAGGTTAAAATACATTTTACTAACAAGTAAGCAAGAAATTTAAAGGAAGCAAAAACAAGACTTGCATGTATACAATATTTGAAATGCAGATTTGAAAATGATTGTATTGCCAATAAAAATGCCATAGATCATTACATTAAAAAGGAAAAGAGAGGAGTTACAGATGTGTAAAAATCATTAAAGTTACTGAATGTTTATTAAATTCTAATAAACTGACATTAGTACTTCCTTGTTTCAGGACACTATGTGCTCAATTTCTAATTTAGTTCTAGCAAATAATGTCATTTTCATCAGTATTTGATTTCTCCAGTTTTGATAGATATTTTTTTCCTTACTGCTGTCTTTTTGACTTAACCAAGTTTTTAAATATAATAATCACACATACACAAGAATTTGAAGTGAACACTGAAAGTAGGGAGAGGGGATTTGTTCTGTCTGTTGGTTTATTTATGAAAAGAAAGAACTTGATTCAAAGCATACTACTATCTATTGTACAAATAGTTTCTTAATTCTGTTGACTGTGGTTCATATGTAGCACATACAAAAAATCTAGAGTCAGCAAAATACCACAATGAAATTAACCTAATAAATAACTGAATTTATATGTGTCGAAACAAAGAAGCTAAATAAAATGGTTGTTTTAAATCTAAATTTCTAACTGAAGAAAAGTATAAAAGTTGCTCAAAAATGTAACATTTATTTTTTAAATTAAAAAGTCACAGTTATAACTTAGATTCTACATATAAAAACATATATGCAGGTAATAAATCCCCTCTCCTATTATTTATAATTCTTCTGCAAAAAAATCCTCAAACTTTGCTTGCATGATGTGATGCAGTGATTACAAATGTTAAATGAAAGATTTAACATGGAAATTAATATTTTACTGTTAATAGAATTTTAGGCTTCCACAATTTTGTATAAAATTCACATGTTTACTAATGAATGTGTGTTATATAAGCTAATAAACTAAAGATTTTTTTTTACCTTATTCACTTTAGAATAAGTAAAAAATAAATAGATACTCTAACGTTGAGAAATTAATTAATATTGAAGTATTTAAATAAGAATTAATGAAATGTCTAGGTTGATATGAAAACATGTAAAGTAATCTAGTCTAACATTTCTTATTCATTCTATTTGTTTGCATTTATTTTATTTTTTATTACTGCATTTTAGTATGTTTAACAAATTAGTATGTTTATGAAACACATTTCCAAAGCCATCCTGAACAAAAGTGGGACCAGGTTTTAAAAAGATGTGGAGAGCCATGAAACAAATTTTTCAAAATAAAATAATTTTTTGTTGTTTATTATGTTAATTTAATTGATATATTAATCCTTTCACAATGGGTATGTCATATATGCACCAATCTCAAGCCCTCTTATCTGGCAGAAGGCCATTCAACACTCCTTTCTATTGGGATGGTGCACTGCTACTGCATGATTGTTGGAGAGGACAGGTATTTCATTTCTAACTTTTGAAAAAGAAAACATCATACAAAAAATATTTAGGACAATTTCTTTAATTGTTCATGAAATTGAAACCACACATAATGTAGCCATTTGAACACTTTCTGGAAACATTTTCATTAAAATCTACTTGCAAAAAATGAAACATTTAATCTATCTTGATTGAAAACCAAAACTTTTATAGAAAAAAAATTCTTTTATCTAAATTTTTGCATTAAACACATTTAAGTATTGATGTTGTAAGTATCATGTTTTCAAATAATTTAGAAAGTAGACAGTGTGCAATAGTCTTTAAGTCAAGGATTCACACTAAGTCCCACATTGCATAGTTCAAATGAGTGAAAGTTTGTTTTTCTTTTTGTTGACATTTTGCTGTTTGTTCATAAACTACACATCTTCGTCCCCCCCCCTCCTCTTTTATTCACATTTATTGTAGGAAAATGCTTTCCGGAAAGCCTTTGCCATCACAATACCAGCTAAGAAAATATTTTCCATCTGCTAATTAAGAAAGACAAAAACTGAATAAAGAGATGAATTTCTAAAACTAAAGTGAAATGTTTGTATCCTAAAAGAGAAAAAAACATTGGAAGCATTTGATTTTGCCCAATGTTTTACACCACATGCAACTACAGCTATGTGTCAGCTGAGTTTTGTTTACTTGATATCTCCCTCTCCCATATATAAACGAAATACCAGAATCAGAAACTTCACAAACATGTCAAAACCTTTGAGGTTCAATTAAATTAATTGTAGTGGATATATAGTCCCATTTTGTGGTTTAAAATAGTACTAAATAAATGTGTACATATTTTAAAATGCAAATATGACACAGCCATCCTGTAGATCAGAATGAACCGCAATTCACAGGTGCATCGCCCTGCCTGTAACATTTAGGGTGGATGCATATGTGACACACCCATCCTTAAAATGTTTTCCCGTTGCAAAAAGGTTAAGGTGTACATAAAACATATAACAAGCTACTTTAATGAAGTTAAGATTTTAATTACACAAAAAAATGTCCATATATTTAATAATTGCTTCAATTGCTAATATAGTATAGTTTGTCATGACCTTACTAAAATAAGGTTATAGTACATAATTGTTTCATTTATTTACATGTTTTATAATAAATAGATTAATAATTATTTGTTAATTAGTTTTTGTTGTTGCTGCTATTGGGATTTGACAGATAAAATGTTTTAAGAAGTTAAATCTCTTCAAACTAATGCCAGATTTCAATATTTTTTTTCTTTTTTTCAATCTTGAGCAAGATTTTTCTGCAAATGTTACAGCAATTGATAAGGTTAAAATAATTTTCAGATGTATAAAAAAATTTGAAAAGTTAATTAAATTAGTTTTTAAATAAATACTGTGGTTTAGTTTTCATTAAATAAATCAATGCAATCAATATTATCTTGTAAAGTTGCATTAAAGTCTTTGCAACATTTAAGGAGATTATCTTCAGCCAGTTTCTGAATTACTTTTTTAAAAAATGCAATATCTCGTATGTGTGATATGTTACAAACCTTTTCATTAAAAAAAATCGCACTATAGGTTATAAAGTATTTTTCACCAGATGAAATCAGCTGATCAGATTCTTATATTACAGAATTGTTTTGTTTTTCATCTAGTTCTAAAATTCAAATGTCATTTTCAATTCTTTAGCCATTTCTTTTGCAGTTATAAAAGAAGATTTGAAACCTGTGTTGCAATACCTTTCAAATAATTTTAAATGCCTTTTTAAGATGAATTTATATTACCAATATACATACTGGTAAACTGATATGAATATTTCTTACTATTCTTTCTGGTTTTAAGTTTTTATTTCATAAATTAGCATAAGAATGGCTGTAGTTATTTTCTGTTTGAATAAGCAATATTACGCTATTATGATTATGGGGTTTGCTTTTTATGTTATTTTTCAATTCCTATACTATTAGCTCTCGCTTTTTATATTTATCTTGTTCAAATTTTTAGTCGTTAATAAAATGCATTTTAAAGCACTCAATTGAGCTGAAATTTCATGCACATGCTTATTTTGGATGACAATACAGTAATTTAACTATGATCAATAAAAATTAATTGATTAAAACTAGTTATTCAAAGAATTACAAATACAGCCACATTGGTATCATTTTTGGCAACTTGTGTCAAAACTTGAAAGGGTTTTTTTCTCGCATTTTGAAGCGCTCATTTGAGTTGAAATTTAATATACACTATTGTTTTGGGTAACAATACGATAATTTAATTATGATTATTGACTAAAATTAATAATTTAAGGAATTACAGATATAGCCGCGTTGACTTCATTTTTAGCGACTTGGATCAAATGTTTAAAAGATTTTTTTCCCTTATGTTTGAAAGCTGATCTGAAATTTTATATACATGATTGTTTTGGAAATGTGATTCTGTCATATGTATATACATATTTATATTAGTTGTAACTTTTTAATAAAAGTAACTAAAATAATTTTTTGTTTTGTTGATCTAAGTAGGAATTGACTTTAAATTATTTTTTTTATTGCTTGTTTGTATAAATTGTTATTTTTTATTTGTCTCTAAATCATGACCTTTTAACTGTACGAACACTGTTACTAATCATAAATTGATTTTATGTTTTAAATGTAAAGACTGCAATACTTATGATAATGGAGTAATAATTTTAAATTGCTGAAAAAGAAATGTAATTATTTACATTCTGTTTGAATTTTAAATATATTTAGGCTATGATGTATTATATTTGGATTAAAATTTCTCTGACAGGATTTTTTTTACTTACATATGTAAATATAAAAGAAATTCCTCAAATCTAAATTCTAAATGTGTTGCTAACTTTTGATGGTGTTGAACATTACTTTTCATTTAACCCCTTCTCTGTCGGATTTTTTTTCGAATTTCCGATCCAAAAAATACATTTTTTTTATTGCTGAAATTTAATATGTACTCTAGTCTAAATTTAAAAATGCCATTTTTTTTTTCAGAAAGCAGTTTTTTCTAGACTCACGGGTGGTCCAATATATTATATCTCGTCTACTGATCTCCAGTTTTCACTGCAATGCATCAAGATTTAGGCTTAAGAAAATATACTCTGATACTATATTTATGTTATTGCTTTGAGGTTAATATTTGAGAAATAAAAGTAACACAAAAAAAATATGTACATGAAAAAACTATTAAAATTATGTAAAAAATATTTCGGAAGAAAGGGGTAAACAATTTTTCATCATTTGACCAATACCACTGTTCAACTGGCTTTTTTACTATGCCCTGCATGATCCAAATACACAATAAAATTCTGACCTCTTCCTTACAAGTTGCACGCCATTCCTGCTGCTTTGAATGCATTTTAGATTTCTGGGAATGAAAGCATTGTTCAGCATATACATTAGTTTACTCCACTATCAACTGGAACATAGAACCATCGAAAAAATACTCAAAATATTGAATCAAATTATCATCACTAAAGTTTACCAATATTCCAGGGTTTTCTGTAAAATCAAAACGAGGAGTAGCAGGACACACAGTTTTCTCTTCTACCCACATCCTCGCTGAGCTTATATCATCATCTTCAGGTTCACTAGACTCAGAAAAAATATCATCAGTTGATAAATCAGAGCTATCATCTTCCGAATTAGAAATATTAAATTCAGTGGTCCTCAGACTCACTCTCCGAATCCATCATAAAAGCAATTTTGACGTGTAAAAATTACACTAGCGAGAGCGAATTTATAGAAAGTACAAAAAGATTCTGTTTTGGTTCGAGCGGGAAATCTTGCTTGGAAAATTGTGAAAAAAGTAGTACTAGTTGCGCCAACTCTTAGAAATATTCGGAAATACAAAAATAATCGCAGAATTCACAGAGGCGTCTGCGTAGCGACCAATTCAATTTCAGTGATGCAATTTTTTCCTTCGTCGCATGGCATGCGACGCTGACTATACGGGCACGAAATTGCCAAACGTATGAGATGCGACGCCGACAGAGAAGGGGTTAAGTAAATGTATCTAATTAAATTTTAATCATACTAAAATGCTGTTATCTCCTCTTTCTCAAATCTGTTATTATTACCTTGATATTCACTGTAACTGTGTGTTTCACCAGCATATTATGCAAGTTTTGCTGTATATGATATACTACAAAATTGTTTTAGGCAATAGTTATCAGAGAAAGATCTGTTTTATTTTTAAGTTCTTTCACTTAATGTACTAAATGTTTATTTTTTAAAAGTCAGGATTTTATAGCACACTTTGCTATTAAATATCAGTATCATTTTGTGGGTGTTAAAATGTTTCAACGTACTTTCTTTGATAATTTGAAAGCTATATAAGAATTTTGTAATTCAGTGCATAATAATATCTCATTTACATTAAAATTTGGTGCAATGGAAACAATTGCTGTTAAATTATTTATTTCTATACTGACATTAATACAGGTGATGGTATGAAACATGTCAAAAGTAAATGGAATATTGCTGTTTTACGTATTACTACATCTGTTTCATGAATCAAGCCCATTGATTTCATGGTATTTTACTGAATTAACAATGACTTATTCAAACAAACAAGATTAGATAGTATTTAATTCTAAGGAAATCAACTATTTTTAAGATTTTATAGTTAAATGTTACATATGTAAATAAGTTGTCTTAGAAATTTTGATTATTCTTAAGCAATAATAAATGTCTAATTTTCAGGTATATGGGTAAGGGATCTTCGATTTGCAAGCAATATTCCTCAAACTCAAGTCAATAAAATTTTAAAGACTTTAGAAAGCAAAAAGCTGATTAAATCTGTCACATCTGTTGCTGTAAGTTTCTTTTATTTATGTAATACCTGTTTTTGGAAATGTCTCTCAATTTATTTTGAAAAATTGATTTGTTACACTTTTTTAAGCAATGCAATTACTTTTTTCAGTATTTTTTAGTATTATAAATTAATATTGAATACTATATATATATAATTAGTAATTTTAAATATATGATTGAATTTTTATATAGCTCTCAATTTTTGGAAGATTTCTTTAATATATATTTATAGAAAACATTTTGCTGTACTTTTCATGCTTAATATTTTTGAACAAAAAGAAAAGGATTTATACTTTATTTATATTTATACACACCTTCTGAAGATGTAGTAACATGCAAAGAAATATTCTCTAAAAAGCAAAGATTTAAAACAACTTCTAATGCAATATGAGGAGTAATTATAAACATTGTATCATTAAAGTTTACAGAAGGGTTCCATAATTATTTTTTACTAAAATTATTTGTCTATCTAAAGCAGAAATATCTTGATTTTAAATTCCATTAATTAATAATCATAGTTTGATTTAGTACATCCATATATGCTTATATGATTCTTAATCTAGCCACTAGATAAATACTTATTTTTTTAAAAATATATCATTCTTATTTATCAAATATTGTATCATTTGGATAAGTCTAATTATAACTGATTTTCATTTGCGAAAGATTTATTTTTCTCAAAGTTCACATATATTTATTGCTTTGTTATCATTGAACTAAGCCAAATACTGCTGAAGACCCATCTTGGGGGGGGGGGAGATGCACACTGTCGAGAGCTCAAATGTCCTCCTGTTGGTGTGGTAGTTAGGAGTGGGGTGGGGTGACAGCTCAGGTGTTGTCCTTGTCACTTGACCATGGTTCAAAATCACAAGGTTCATCACCAAAAGCTCTCGTGTGGCCGAATAAAGCGACCTTAATATTCACTCATTCATCATTGAAATAAGATTGCAAATTTTAGGTACCTGTCAAGAAAACATTTTGGCCTGCATGTGTTACTACAATGCAACTATCCAAACATCAACATTACTGGAAAAAGATATTTACTTTTACACATGAGGTTGTTGTCAAAAGTTTTAATTTATTAGATGGGATTATTTAAACAAATCACATGTAACTTAAATGACAATGTTATTCCATAAAGATTTAAATACACTCTTTTTTAACGTGTTTTTCACGTAGTGGAACAAAAGCACTATTAGGACACAAATTTCGTCTTCGTTCCATATTTTGTCGTATCTTTTTCTCAGCCAATAAACAACCAATTGACCTCGGGTTTTCGGCATTTGGTCGCATTTGTGCCCTAGATGAGCCAAAACATATTTAAATTTAATCATTTTTAATTTTTTTTAGTACAGTACTACTTTCTGTTAGTAAAAAGTTCATTAGTTGCATTATTGTAAAATACAACATGTGAAAAACATGCTAAAATTACTTGGCCATGCGAATGATTGATATCTTGTTTTTTTCTACAACTTCTAAAATTTAAGTAAAAACTTGCAACTGAGTGCAATTTTTTTTTAATTAACAGTTTTTCATAAAATTTTAAAATCCCATCATTGTTTGTGAACTGTAAAAAAGAATTGAATAATATATAATATTTAAACCAGATGTATCTCTAAAAATTTCATTTTATTGAATAAAAACTAAAAAAATCCCATACCAAGGAAAATCAATGTTGTTTTGTTGGAAAATGTAAGTGTGTAAGTATTATTTATGAAGTAAGCAATTAATAAATGTGATTAAAGTACGTTATCAAAAAGTACAGATGGAAACATATTTCAGGAATGAGCGGGAAATTGTATGGTATTAAAGCTGGATGCGAACATATTCTAAAAAGTAGAAAATGTTATGTTTTTGTAGTATACTTTATGGTAGAACTTTAAATATATTATCAATAATTCAGAATGTAATATTAATGCAGAAGACCCTTCCCATCAACCTATTCTACTGCAAAATTAACTCTGGAATGTCTTTAGCTTTTAAGAAATTAGAAAATTGCTTTTTTTTTGTTGATAAACTAATTTAGAATGAGCTTACAACTGAAATGAAATGCTAACGTAATTTCTTATTTAGATATGAGCTTCAAAAACTTTTAGTAAAATTTTTGTCAAAAAATTCTGTTTTTAGTTACATTGTAAGGAAAAAAGAGCCACATATAAAGCAAATCAAATGTTTGAAAACCCATCGCTTCTACTTTGGGATGCTTATGCACTGACCTTCTT
Source organism: Trichonephila clavata (assembly GCA_019973975.1). Classification (NCBI taxonomy): domain Eukaryota; kingdom Metazoa; phylum Arthropoda; class Arachnida; order Araneae; family Nephilidae; genus Trichonephila; species Trichonephila clavata. The sequence continues at coordinate 134,697 of BMAO01030668.1, read as the reverse complement.
ACATTGATAAAAGTGGTATCAGTCTGCATATTGTTGGAGGGTGGATCATCTTTCAAGAAAAGATTCATGTAACTAACAGGCAGGAGTAAATTATGACTTATTCTAGATCTCTCTTGTAATAACAATAAATTCTTTAATAGGAAATAATTAATACTCATAATAAATTCACAATTTCACATGCAGAAAATAAAGTGTACAATTGCTGTTAAATGTTCATTGTGTAATTGTGATTCTTGTATCACCCATAATATTGGCTTCAGCACGTAGAATGTTTTATTCCCAAGGGAAGTTTTGGAGCATCCATTTTGACTTGTGCCCATTACACCTCTACTTCCTGCTTTTGAGTGCTTTATCCATTCATAATCTTTTGTTGAATCGTAGTGTGTGCTCTATATCATGTTAACAGTGAATATATTACTGGTTTCACACATACCCAATCACAGAACAGCTCAGCATTTGTGGTGGGGTATGTCTGTGTGACAATTTTGTTCCAACTACACTTTCTTAATGGAAGATGAGGGATTCTCCTACTTTTTGTCATTCCAAATGTACCATGAGGATAAGAGACATGTATATTTTTCATTTATTCCAATGAAAACACAAAATAGCTTTTTTTTACTTGTGATATTTATGCTGTGAAATATTATTAAAATGAGAACTAGTTATGTTTTTATAAAAGAGACAAAAAATTACTTTTTTTTTGTTTAATCAATATTTCATTGTAATATATTTTAAATTTTTGATCATATAAAAATATATATATGTAATAATGTAATTTAATCATTGTTTGAGCTTGGCCTGGGCACACATATTTCATGAATCATACTTATTTCAAGAGAAGAATATGCTTATTAATTATTTCAAATATGATGCATATTGCATACTTATATCTCAAGATCCAACAAGCTCTCTCTCTCTCTCTCTCATTCTAGTTTCAAGTGCGTCTACTGTAGTGCTGTAGGATAATTCCTAAAGCTGACAATCTATTATCACTTGATCTCAAGCGAGCTAGTAAAGATATGGTAATAATGTATGTCTGCAAATTTATAAAGACAAATAGGTTAAAACTCCAATCTACCTTCTTACATATGACAAGTGAACTCTCTCAGTTGTCCCATTTAACAGACAGCTCCTGCTTGAAGGTAATGTGTTGTCAAGACATTTAAACATCACAAGTTATAATTTAGACTTGGTTCTGCTGGCGAGCAAGTAATCTTACACTGAGACAAAATTGAAGAAGGCCTCCTTGACCAGAATTGGGGAAAAAAATCATATGACACACATTTGACTGCACTTTGGTTCTGTTACCAATGCTGTTCATAATGTTGGGGTGTGGTTCAATTTGTAGCAACCTTGATGCTGAAATGGCTGTTATCTGGCTGGCTTTGACTGAAATCCTTAAAAGAAATGGTCAGAACCTTGTTATCATCATTGGTTCTCAAACCAGTAATAAAGTAATTTCTTCAATCCTACTTTCTATCAATAGACCTGTACTTAGTTGTCAACTTTTGGTTAAGTCTTTGATGGATAATGGTCACAATGTCACCCTGCAGTCGTGGGATCATTGTAGTAGCTGTGACCTTCCTCAACCTGATCCTCCTGTATGTTATCAAAGTGCTAAAAGAATCATCAGTGCTGTATTTAAGGCTCATTTTCAAGAAAAGATTGGGGGTTTTGTGTGTGAAAAGAATTAGAGTTACTTAATGGAATGTCCCATTTTTTTGTGACATGACTACCTCACAAAACACCTGAACAGATTTGGTTTATGCAGTGGTTCTGGACTCAGCGATATAGCAGCAGCTATTACTATTAAAAAAAATTTGTAGTTTAATTGTGCTTCTGAATTGTATTGGGCTGTTCATCATAGTCTGATTGCAGTTGTTCCTAAGTCTGGCATAGGATAAAAAAAAAAAAGATTATTATGTGTATTGCACTGATTGCTAAGTATTTTAATATCCAGGGTTCATGGAGAATTTTGATTAGCCCTAGTGCATGTTAAGCACTGAACATTAGATTATTTTTCCAATTGCCACTTGTTGTGCTAATGTATTTTTTAATAAAAAGAACTAAAGGAAGAAAAGTAAATAACTGTATGCATTATTTTTGTATTAAGTGATATCAAAAATATTTATTGTGTGAATTGTGATCGTAGCAGTAAAATTATATGTTCCATAATCTAGTGATTATCTTCATACAATCTAAATAATAGTCACAAGATTCTTTACATAAACTTTTTAGGTATAGAGTTTTTAGGTTTTCCATAGGAAAAGTAACTCTTGTACTGCTTTTGTATTATTTTACCAAACTTCTTTTAAGCTGTGGTTTGAATGCATGTCTCCTGGTTGGATTGTCATTTAAAAAAGGTTGCAGGCAACACTTTAAAAAAAAAATGTTCCATTGATGCAGAATTATTTCACCAAATTATGTTTCCTACCAAAGTGGAAGAATGATTGTCGACATGTTGCTCCTTGCATGATAGGTTCCTCGTGTTTAATCCTCACGTGAAATATTACATGCATCTCTATGAGAAATTAAATTCTCCTCCCTACCATTACCATACTAGCTGGATACTTGATAGTTCACTTAACAAATTTCCAATTTAATCATGTGTTAGAAGCATTTATTATGTTACTCTTTTTGACAATAATGCCCTGCAGAACTATCATCTGTACAACTCTGCTAAAAATTTGATTTTTAAACTAGTAATAAATTTGAAACCACATACATTTACAAGTAGTTTCATTCACTTCATTAATATTAAATTTACATGAATCAGCATACTTAACCAAATTGTAATGCCAGTTGAACTGAAAATAAACATTGAGAGGTTGCTTTTCTCGCACCACACACCAATGTAGGATTATCTCTTACCATGAACATCAAATCGAATTTTAGTGTGAGATCAGCAATCGATGCATTCACAGCATAATTATCTTAGCATTTCCTTTTTAAGAAAATTTGAAATATCATTATTTTTATCTTGTTTGGGTAGTGCAGTATTGAATAAAATTTATTTTCTTATATAACTTGTAAAAGATACAGTAGAGCGTACTTACTCATTTAGCAGTAATTTATCAAAAATTCTTCAATAGTCACAATGGAACAAAGATACAACACGAAATTATTAATTTTTGTAGCTTGTGAGTGATAACCATCTGTTATTACTCTCAATTGCAAGTATTGTCTAGTTTTAGTAAAGAAGTAGAATATCCTTTTTTATTTATTTTTTATCATTTGCAATTCCATCAATGTCCATTAGCTAGTTCATGTTATATTTTGTCATTTGATTTTTAAATTATATACAATGGTGGTGTCTTTTCATTTAGATTTGTTGGCCCAGCCCCCATGCATAAACTATATTTTAAGATCTAAAATGTTTACTGCTTATTGATAGCAGACATTGTTTTTATTTAATGATAAAACTAGTATCCACATAAAAATTCATTGTATAAGCTTTTTGCATTTAAAGTATAATACATTTATTATTAATATTATAATTATTCATATATATAGTAATATTGCATGGTTTTTCTTTCAGGCATCAAAGAAAAAAGTGTACATGCTTTATAACATTGAACCTGATCGATCTGTCACTGGTGGGACATGGTATAGTGATCAAGAATTTGAATCAGAGTTTGTGGATGTTTTAAATCAACAGTGCTATCGATATTTGCTGCAAGCTGTAAGTATGCTTGGAAGTTTTAAAATTATTATATTTCCAGCTTATATGAATTTAACTATTTACATGCAAAAAATTTTCATTGCTATGAGCAGTGAAAATATGCAGTTTATATGTGTGTGCTCTAATTTTGTTATTTGTTTACAAAAAACTTTAAATTTTGACTTGTGCCTTTATTACACACATTGACAAGGTTTTTAAGAAACATATTTTTATAAGTGCTTTTTCCATTTGTTTCACAAATCAGAACTGAATAGTAACTTTTTCTAAGTGAAAACATAACAACAAATTGAATTATTGATTTTTAGGCATTTCGATTAATGTGCATAAATCTAACTTCAGTCATTGTACAGATCAGAGAGATTTTTATCAGGAATGTTGGGACAAAAATAAAGAAAACCTAGTATATATATATATAATCTAAATATCAATGAAACGAAGAAAAAGAATAAGATATCTTTATTAAACCTATGAGAATATTTTATACTTGTTAAAAAATGTTGATATTTTAATTTTTGTAATTTTAAGAATAAATTATGGCTAAACTTGAATTACTGCTCTGTCACATTCTTTGAAAATGGTATTCTTAATCTTTATTTCTTTGTACGAAACCGAGAACTTTTTGAATGTGTGTGTTGCTGTTGTAGTTTAACAGATATTAATAGTATGTTGTTTAGTGTATGTTGAAAATTATATATGAACTTTTTTTATAGGATCTTGTGTATTTATTCTTATGTATTGCATTAATTAGTAATAAAACTTTAGGGTTTCTTATGAATTCTATAAATTTTGTTTGTTGATACTTTGATGATAATTAAATTCATGATTATTTAATTTTTCCATTATTAAGTGAAGCAAAAATAAAAATGTATTTTCTTGTGATTCAACACTCATCATATTTTAAGGAGAGAAATGTTTTAATTTTTTCCCTTTATTATTTATTTTATTTGAACCCATATGTTATGATGCTTTCAAAATATGTTTGTTATATTTAAAGTGATTTATCGCTTTTATATTTTATTTTCAAACTGGCTTTTATTATAACATTTTTAATCATATTTGTTACCTGCAACAAATTAAGATGAAAGGATTATTTAAGATATCACAGTACATTTTATGTTTTTTTTTCCTTAAAAAAATGAATCATTTTATATAATGCTGAATTATTTAATTAAAAAAAAAATCTGTGTTTGCCCTTAATACTTTTCATGTGTCTTAAAAAATTAAGAATTATTTCTTTATATATTAATTATTAAAGTAATCTATTTAGTTTATTATTGTTGCGCAGAATTTTACTTTCTTATTTTTTTTAATGACAGTTTCTGTTATTAAAAAATCATGGTATTAGAGGAATGTGCATTTCAATTAAATTTAAAATTGGAAACTTTATATAAAATTGTGTTAATTGTTATTTGGATTGAAAAACTAAATTTGAATGTCAGTTAATCAAATTTTTAAAATTCATTAAAATTTAAATTAGGAAATAATTGTCCAAAATATGAAAATTAAAAATAACAGTGGAAAAGAATTTTCAATTTTCAGTAATTATTTAAATACTTTTCTGTGTGTAGGTAAAACTTTTGTTTAAAATTAATTTTATAATTTAAGAAAGCTGTTGCAGACAAACTCTCTGATCCTGTGTCTAGAAGAAGAGCATCATTCAAGTCATCTAAAGATATCTGTGATTACATTAATGGGCTTAAAGTTAGTAAGGTACAATACTGTTTCTTTTTCTTAGATTTTTTATTACAAATTCCTTTGAAAAGTAAATACTACATAATAATCTAAAAAGCTTATCCACCTTGCCTGTTAAAAATATATGAACTCTTACATTTTAAAAAATGCACTTGTCTATGTTTAATTAGTGTTAATGAATAAATTATGATGAATTAATGTCAAAACTTTTCAATACTAACGTATTTACTCGAATTTAAGTCACACTTTTTATCCACTGTTAATGCTACTGAAAATCAGGTGTGGCTTAGAATTGAAGAGGGGGAGGATTTGTTGGATGGAGTATTTAGAGCAATTATACATTCATGAATGTATTTAAAAGCTTATCATGCTGATAAAATAACTAAATACTTTTAGTTCACATTTTAAATTTATTTTTATTTTGTAAAATTGGATATCTTGATAAACCATTTTATACTATTTTCCATTTTTCATAAAACTTTATGAAGAATTTGGGGTTTGGCTTAGAATCCATGAAGGCTTAAATTTGAATAAATGAGGTATTTAAAAAATTTGTTAAAAAAGAAAATAGTTTATGTAAAGAAAGATATATTAGTTTTTTCTTGTTAACGTCTGATAATAACAATGATAATTTAGAATGTAACAAACTCAGGACATTAAATTCTGTAGACCAGATTATATCTCCATTATACACTTCCAGATTTTATTTGTGGGTTTCAAAACAGTATAAATATTACTGAAATCATAAACTTTCTTTCCTCAACTTTTGTGGAATGTGTTCATTTGAAGCAACCATTCTCAGAATGAAAAATGTTTTTTTCCCAAAGCTTTGGGGCATGAGTTAGCAAAAGGACAGGTTTAGCTGTTTGCCCTCTGTAAATGGACATTGGATAAAGGCTTTTGATAAACTCACTCTAATCCCTTGAATTTTCATAAATATAAATAAAAAATATGTTAATTAATACTAATGTGGTAGAACTATTTATTTAAATATTTATATTGAGTCAGGAGATAAAAACTTAGGTAGGTTGACTAACCTGGAAAATGACATGAAAACTATTAAGGTGACAAATTAGACAGCCTTAGCCAAGAACAGGACATCATGGATTGGAATTCTGAGAAAGCCAGGGCCCCCATCCAGGGCTATCACAACCAGTAATCTCATTTTGGGCCCTGGATGCGAAAGATCTACGGGCCTCCTTGGCACTGGTGGATCCAGGAGGGGATCTTGGTTCTGGTTAAGTCAAGCTTATCTGTGCAATTCTGGACCTCTGGGCGCCCGCCCCAAGCGCCCAATGGATGAACCTGCACTGGTTATACGAGTGAATTTTTATGCGAGTCCCAAAACTTCAGAAATAATCTAAGATTACTTGAAATGATATTAAGAATTCAACTCATGAATGTTTTACATTTTTAAGACTGATGTTGTCACTGAATATGAAGGATCTGTAAATGATTTGCCAAAAGAAGAGTCTTCCAGGAGCTCATATTCTATAAATGAATAGAAGCTTTGCACTGCCAAAGTGTCCTAGTGATTTTTTTCTGCCTCATTCCCCATTCCACTCTTTATCTTTGTAATTTGCTTATTTGGAAGAATTTTTGCTAATGATTTTTATGGTATGAAAGTTGCTGAGTGCTTAATTTTGGTTTGAAAGGACAATGAGATCTACTTATTCTGATCTTTTGCTAAAAATTTCATTTTATACTTATTTGCCAGGTTGATCATACAACTAAAAATGTATCTTAATACTATAACCTAATTAGAAAGATTAATTTTTTTTTTAAATTTCGCCTATTTTCCATATTTTAAATTGTTTTGTATCTGGTATGCAGCTAAAAAACATTTTTTTTTCCTAGTATCTGATAATCTTTACTTATTTGCAGAATACAATAATCTGATTTTTCAATAAGCCTTTCATTTTAATTTGTTTTATTATTGGAAATTTAAATAGTATAGAAAAATGTTTTCCATGTAATAGAGAATTCTTATATGAGCAATCAACATTATATATAACCTACAGTGGCTTTCTTGTATTTTAAACTTCATTTTCATACTTGATTATTTAAATGTTAGAATTTGTAGGAAACAATTTATTTAAAAAAAAAACAATGTCAAATACAAATCAATCAAGTGCATGTTTTCCTCCCCCCCCCCTTTTTACGTGTATGAGTGATTGAGAAACAGATTGACAACATTTTATTTCATGTTCAAATTTACAGTCAAAATTATTGTACAGGAGCTTAAACTTCCATCTTTAGCTTCTGAAATCTTGTGAATTATGTATTAATCCTCATTTAGTTTTTTCTGTCATCTGTATAACTTTTTGAAAGATGCATAAATCAATCAATCATGTGCTACTACGATTGTTTTTCTGTGTCAAAAAAAAATTAAGCAGTTTTTCGGTTGAGTATGGTCAGACAAATCAAAAAAGTATTTGGAAAAGATTTGACAACACAATTCTTTGAATGGTTTCATCATAATAATTCATGACAATTGCACTGCATTAAATTATTATTGAGAATATTTCTTACAAAACTGTTTAGTTAATTTAGGGGCCCTCCCTCTTGTATAATATTAATTGAAAGGAAGAGCAATCAAAACTAATCTGTAATAACAAAAACCATAAAAAAATATTTTAATTCAAAGTTTGTTGTAAAAATTTATCAATATAGAACAGGATAGTAAATACAAATGTATTTATTTATGACAAGATTGTAAAATGGTTAGGCATTGGGGGGGGGGGGGGTTGTTTTTAGGCTATTTAGGTCTCCTTTATTTAAATGCAATTGAAATGTTTATTTATTTTATTTCATTTCTATCATTCTCTTCATTTGAAACAGTTGAGTTTTTTGAATGTCTAAATTAACTTTATGCATCATACAGATTGCCATCCTAACTGTAAGATATATTGATTGCAATTCTTTCTCTCTCTATATATATATATTTATATATATATATTTATGTATCATGTGAGTATATAATAATATGGTACTTTTATTCACTATCTACATCAGGGTGTCAAACTCGCAGCCCATAGGCCTTATGCAGCCCACAATGAACATTTTTGAAGCCCGCCCAGTATATCGGCACACAATAATATACATTAAAATACCAAAATTTCTCCCAAAATAGGGAAGACAATAGCAGAGAAGAAATGTCAAGTGTCATGACAAAAACATTAAATTTTTCTTGTTCTTCTATTTATGTTTATTATAATGTATTATTCGAAATAAATTTACGTTTCTATGAATATTGATTTTTTTAGGCCCACCTGAAGTTAAACCTTGTTTGCTTGGCCCAAGCTAACCTTTGAGTTCGACACCCTTGATCTACATAGTCAATATTAATAATATTTTTAAGTATTTAATATGTGTGTCTTTTCTTTCTAGACATTTTTATAGCTTTTATAACTTGTTAAATTAATTAAAATTTGCTGTAAATTATTATAGTAATGATTTAACTACTGGTATCCTGTAGTAATTGATAAAAAGAAAGTTTCATTGATTACTTTAGAGTAAAAAATTAGTAAATTATTTTTTAAAAAATCAAATTTATGTTATTTTATTTTTTATATTTGATTGAAACTTTAGGTTCAGCTAAGTAAGCAAGATATTGAAACAATATTAGACACTTTAGTTTTTGATGGTAAAGTGGAAAAGTCAAGTATATGCAGTAGTTCAGTATCAAATGAAGAAGAATCTGAAAATATCTATGGAGTCATCAAACCACTTATTTCAGACTGTGGACTAATGAGGGTACCATGTGGCGTGTGTCCTGTGAGTGTCCTTTTATCTTCACTACATGCTTTACAATTGTGATTAACTGCTAAGATACTTGAATTTTTTTAAAAATTGAAGCATGCATTCTAGTTGAAACAATTGACTGCCTTTTTTTAAATGCTTTTTGCTTTAATTGAAAATATATATGTATATATATTCAACAATCATATGCTGTTGTTGCTTATGCCACCTGTCTGATGTAGTCAGATCAAGGCCCACGAAATTCATTATGGCAACATGCTAGAGATACGTCTGTCATTAGCCTAAACTTTGAGCCCATGAAGGTGAAAGCACGATTTTGCTCACGGTAGATGGCGACACCATTCGGACCCACAGACTTAACGAGCATGTGCTCCGTTTGTACTCGGCGAGTATTTGGTGGCATTGGGCATCGAACCCAGGCCTTCCGGTCTGGCGTCCGATGCTCTAACCATTAGGCTACCCACGGCCCTTACAATCATATAATGCAGCAATAAATATATTTATATTGTCATGGAATACTTCAAAAATTTTCTGAATCTTATCTACACAAAACAATTTGTTGGAAAATTTTCTTAAAACTTTGAACATACATTTGAAAATAAAGTAGTAATGATTATGAAGAAAGCAATATTCATTTTTTAAAGCTTTAAATATTTATTTATTTTGTCAAATAATAATATTAACTTTTAGTGATAAAGTAGAAATTCCATAAATTTAATATATATAATTTCCTTTTAATCATATGTAAAATATATGTAAGAATATTAGACTTTTTATCAATCAACTTAACATGTGTTATTTCATCTTTGTGTTCATTTTATATGTAGTTGGGATTTTCTCCATTTTATTTTTTGATCATTTTAACCAAATTATGCATTCTGAATACACATGATTGTTCTTAAACTTTTTTTCTTTCATGCATAGAGCACTTTATTTATGTAAAATTTCATGTAATTTGAAATATTACTATGAATTTAATAGTTTAATGTGCTGTTAACTGCATTTAAGTCATTATTTATGTCCTGAGATTTGTTAATTTCTAATTAATTATGTTCTGAGATTTGTTAATTTCTAATTATTTATGTTCTGAGATTTGTTAGTTTCTAATTATTTATGTTCTAAGTTTTGTTATTAAAACAAAAGTCGGTTTATGTATTTCAATATTTATGGAAAAAAATAATTATGAAGTATAAATCATTTCTACTTTTGATTAAGTTGAAATTTTTGCTGAATGATTGTATAAGTCCCCTGAAAAGTATAAGTATGAATATATAATAAATTAGATGTGCATGAAGGTTAAAACTTTACAATCAAAGTGAGTTTTCTGAAAAGTTTTATTTACACTCAATTATAAAGTAAAAAATATAAACTAACCAGATAAATTTGAAGTAAAATAGATCAAATGTACGTGGGGTGGTTGATAAGTAAGGTCTCCAAGAAACTTTATACAAGGTCCTTTAGTATAAAATAAGTTTCTGACAAGGTAAAATAATAACAGAGGTATTAGAATGAAGGAAATTTATTACTCATACATATTGTAAACTCATTTCTCAACATAGTCACCACTAACAGATACACATTTGTTCAATAGTTCTATCCATTTCTTCATTCCGTCCATGAAGAAGGATTCTGGTTGGCTGCGTATCCATTTGCCCATGGCTGCCTGAGCTTTGACATTTTGGATTCATCATTATGACCCATAAAACAAGAGGCTATCCATGGAATATCGTCATACTGGTTCTCTGAGTGTCAAGAAATTCAAAACTTTAATGTCAGCAACAAAAGTCATGCTCACCATCTTTTGGGATGCAAGTGGTATGCTCTACATGGAATTTGTGACTAAAGGATTGACGGTGAATTCTGACAGATACTGTGCAACATTACGATCAATCAAGCAACGCATCTGCAGAATCAGACCAGAAAGAAACATCTTTTTTTTTTGCATAACGACAATGCAAGACCGCATTACTGTGCACAAACAGAGGTGTCATGGGAAAACTGAAATTCGCAGTGGTTCCACAACCTTCTTACAGCCCAGATTTTACACCATCAAAATTTTGGTTGTTCTCAGAATTGAAGGAGAGGTTGAAAGGTCAACGTTTTTCAACGGATGCCGAAGTTCAGGCAGCTGTATGTAAATGGATATGCAGCCAACCAGAATCTTTTTACATGGACAGAATGAAGAAACAGATAGAAGGATTGAACAAATGTGTAGCTGTTAGTGGTGAATATGTTGAGAAAAGAGTTTACAATATGCAAGAATAATAAACTTCCTTCATTCTGATACCTCTGTTATTATTTCACCTTGTCGGAAAACTTATTTTATACACTGCTGTTTGTAAGAAATGCAACACTGGGAAGGAATAATCAGAATTAAATGAACTTTGCAGCAAATATGAATTATAGGATGTTACGTAAAATAGTAAAGTTTCAGAGCCACTGCGCATGTGTGGCATGCGCAGCGATCTGAACTGATGCTGAAAGCATATAAGTAGAGGGCTGTAGGGGGACGTTGAAAATTGTTAATGATTATTTGTTAGTGACGAACGTTTAGTGAGACCCAAGTATGCCTCCACAACGTTATAAGGAGAAATTCCAACTTACGGAGTTTGAATGGCGGAGGATTTTCCTATCACACAATAGGAGCTTGTGTGCAGTGGAACAGTTCCACAGGGATGCGAGTTTGGAAGCAGTGGGCCGAGGAAAACCAAACAACTCGAAAAACTGGCAGTGGAAGATGGAAGGTGACGACAGTGTGCGACGATCGACACCTGCTCCGCATGGCTGTGAATGACCGTACAGCTTCCTCCGGGCAATTGGCAGCACGTTGGTCTACTGCTACAGGTGTACTAATGTCGACTTCATCCATTTGTCGATGTCTGTTGCACTGCGAACTAAGTGCAAGGATGCCTTTATACAGGATCCCCCTCATGGTAAACCATCGATGGCTGCGTCCCCAATGGGCTCAGGAGCACACAGCCTGGCAAGCTGACTGGCACCAAGTTGTCTTTTCAGAGGAATCATGCTTCAATTTGTGGGACCATGATGGCCACATTCATGCTAGAAGCTATGCCAGTGAACGCTGCCTTTCAGAGTGCGTTATCAAACAACATAGTGGCCTAACACCTGGAGTTACGGTTTGGGTGTGATTTCGTGTCCAATTTGCTATGAATTAAGGGTAATCTCAATAGCAACTTCCTTTAAGTGCTACAGCCCGAAATCATTCCCTTCCTTCAAGGCATCCCTGGAGCTATCTTTCAGCAGGATAATGAACGTCCACATGTTGCAAGGACTGTTTGAGACTTCTGTTCAGCCCAACAGATGCAACTTCTTCCTTGGCCTGCTTATTTGCCAGAGATGTAAGCTGTTGAGCATGTGTGGGATTTGGTTGTTTGGTGTCTCACTCGTGATCCGCGTCCTGCAACTTCAAAAGACGAACTTTTGCTGCTTGGAATCCTCTTCCACAAGCAGACATTCAAAATCTGTTTGTTTCCATGCCACATCGTATAGCAGCACTCATTGCAGCGCTTCGTGGCTACACCAAATGCTGATCTCGGACACTTAATATTGTTTTTTTGCTTTGAAAATTTCGTCTTTTATTTGTCGTACAAGTCGTTTGTGCTTTAAATTTCATTTAATTCTGATGATTCCTTCATGGTGTTGCATTTTTTACAAACAACACTATACTATTGGAGACCTTACTTATCAATCACCCCTCGTAATTGACTTTAAAATCTCCACCATCATTTCCCCCTATTATAAGTAGGAAATTTTCTATCAATACTAAGGTTTTATTACTATTATTTTATTTATTTTTCAATTTCTAAATTTTAGTTTTGAATCAATTGACTAATTTCATCTGTCAGGTCGAATTACATTAAAATAGAAATAAATATTTTTTAATTTGTGTAATTTATAGTTTGCTATACAATGTGTTTTATCTAAATTAGATTTTCTTTATCATAATTAAATCAGAAGTATTCAAAACCAGATAGTTTTTATGAAAAATTCTTGAATAATGGCTTCAAAATTTTCTGTTGGAATCTAATCATAAATGAAATTGCTGGTATTAAATTTGCATGTGCAAAAATCTTATTTTATTATTAAAATTATGTATATACATATGTTAAAGTTAATGAAATAAGATATATTTCAATCAAACTTATTAAACTAAACAACTGATTTATTTACTCCTTTAGGTGCATAATGAGTGCCGTGATGGGGGTATCATCTCACCCACAACATGTCCTTATATGAAAGAATGGTTAGAATATTGATATTTTCTGTCATAATCTGTTGTACATAATTCAGGAGAGCATATTCATTTCAATTCATTGATTAATTAACCAGAACTTTGAAGAAGAAAATAATTTTATGTCTATGACAGCAATTACATTTCATTTTTTTTTTTTCCATACATACTTCATACTTGAATCTCAGTTTGAAATTTTATTATATGTTTCCTTGTTTCTGAAATATGTTATTGCCGTGGAAGTATTTTAAGTATTTTTTAAAATGTACATTTTTGACACAGTAAAAGATTATATTTAAAAAATAATTGTATATCACTATCATAAAACTTAATTTTATTTTGTTTTATACTGTTTGTTTAGAAAGAGATTCATATTTACATTAAAAGTGCTCATCATCAAATGGAGTTCATCAATAATACCTTGCTACATTTTCTAAATAAATCTATTGTGATATTTTAACTGTGAAGATCATATTGTGATATTGGAAAAAATTTTAAAATTTTCTGTTGTTCTTGTTTGATTTTCATAGTTATAAAATCTATTTTACCATATTTGTGTGTGTTTTGCATCATGTCAATTGAAAAATATGTGCTAATGTTTGGTGAAAGATTTGTCCTTTCCATTATATTTTTATTTTGTTTATCAGATGCTTAGTATAAAGGTATAATTGAAATACTGTATCTATTCAAATCTAGGTTGTATCCCAACTTTTTAACACATTTTTGTGAAAAAATAGTGTAAAAAGTTTCATTATTAAACTATATTTAAGAAATTAAAAAATTTAAAATGAGAACTAATAAGAAATGAATAATTAATTTGTTACCAGTTTTAAAAATTTTTAAATACATACATTAACCTGTAATTGCTTTACCTGTCAGTATCATGTTCAATTTCCCTCATCCAACGAATTTTTTCACCCTTGACTCTAAGCCCCACCTGACTTTCAATAGCATCAAAGTTAGCAAAAAAGTGTGGCCTAGATTGGAATAAATACAGTTATTCATAAAAAAAATCTCTTCAGTATGCAAAAGGGCATGGGGGGGGGGGAGATGCTCTGTAGAAAAATTTTAAGTATTCACAAAAGTCTTGTTGAAATATAAATAAATGTTTTCAATTCGGAACATGGTCTTTTTGCTTTTCTGTAAAATATTAAGGAGATATTGTAACGTTTTTTCTTGTTTGTCTCTTTATAAGATTTTGATTTTCTGTATAATTCAGTGGGGGATTTCTTTTAGAAAGATGTTTGCAAAGTGCATCTTTTGTGTTCTGTGTAGGATGCAATTGTGGAAAATATGCATGCTGCATTCATTAACTTCTTCTTTAGCTCTCTTTTCTTTTCTTCAGACACTTCAACTGTCCTATGTAGATATGTATTGTCTTCTATAAATAGAAAAAACGAACCCACCACATTATAAAAAAAATGACATAGTGCAGGAAAATCAAAGTGAAACACCACTGAATCTATTCAAATATGGAAAATGTCTTTCTAGGATCAGTGATGTACACAAGAGGAGCACCCCTTCCCCAACAGATGTATAGAGTTTTAATGTTTAACTAAAGGTTGTATCTGGGGGCTTTCATCTATGTGTGTTCTTTGAAATACACATACCCCCTTCCCCATAAAAGAAGTCTGTATACGCAACTGGCTAAGGACCTTAAATCCTTGGCTATAATAATGAAGTTCTAAGATATTCTAGTGGACTATATACTCCATCTTTCTCCACTTAGCAGGTGTCCAAAATCACTCTTTCTGATGGAATTGTCCAAGAACATGACTCTGAACCATGGTTTGGATATCAACAATTGTATGTCCATTGCAGCAGAATAATTTTTCCTGAGAATAGCAAAATATTTTTTACTGTAGCAGACATTACAGATTTCCATACATATAAGTCAAATTAAAGTCCCTTTATTCACTGACTTATTTCCAAAGCAGATAGTTCTAAAGATTCTTATGTGCTGCCAGTGTTTATTGGGGGTATTGGAAGTTTAAGATTCTTTACTACATGAAATACTCATTATCTTGGGGTGTTCATTCCACTTGCAAGTCTTGTTATTTATAAAAGCTATAATTACTAAAAATTGTTATTAAAATAATTCAACTTGTCTCAGTTGAGTTATACATCATTTAAAATGTTGTTATACAGTTATTATTAAATGGGATAAAATTATATTTTTGCATGAGTTTCAAAAAAGAAATTCTGAAATATTACGGTTGGTAATTTTTTTACCCTCTTAACAGATGCATTAGTTTTTTTTTTATAATGAAGAATGCTCTTTTTTTATTTAATTAAATTTTCATTATAGCACATTGATTCCTTTTTGTACTTACTTATAGGAAACAGTCTTGAAATATAAATATATTCTTCCATTCCAAATTTTCAGTTGTGTGGTAATAAAGTCACTGGAATATAACATTTTATATCAAATGAAAATCTGCTGTCAAGCAGCTAAAAAAAAAGCACTGGAATTAAACAAATACAAACTGCTCTGTTATGTAAAAATATGAAACTTTTGCAGATAAAAATGGGTTTTGCAAAGAGCAGTCTCCTTTTTTTTATGCATCAGCAATTCTTCCATATAATTGTAATTGCATTGGCTGAAGAAGTTAATATCTTATAACTATTGTCAGAAAAACAAACCGATAAAAAATATAAATCTTGACTCTTCTTTCTATTAATTTATCTGTAAAAAAAATGTAAAAGGGCTTTTCTAAACGGAGAAGAAATCAATTGAAATTGAAATTTTAATGTCTTGGGCAGCACAAGCATTGTTTTACATTTACTTATCCTTCATAAATATTTAATCCTCAATTTATATCTTCTTACCCTCTTACCACAATCATCTCCAAACAGAAAAACTTCATGACAAAGCAGCGAATTCAATTACAGTGATTACTCAACATTCACTCATAATATGTCCCAGTTGATCAGGATTTGACTGAGTTACATTCTTTGCATGATTTTATTTTGTAATTTATGTAATCTGTTAAATTTAGTATTTTTGTATACTGTTTGTATAATATTAATTTTTTCTTCCAATTTCTAAATAAATTTAATTTTAAATATGGTCCAGTATATGTTAAATATTTTAAATTCTGTATTACAAATAAATATTATTCAGATGGTGCACATAGTCACCATCATGTTTCAGAAAATAATACTTTTCCTTATAAAGCTTCCTTATAATACTTTTCCTTATAAAAAGCTCTCCATGGAAGAGATTTTAGGGTATTCCATCAACTCTCTGTAACGTGTTTAAAATTACCTTTAAAGTAATGATTGACTTTTTATGAGAAGCATCAAACACATTTCCTTTTAATATCTTTTTCTTTTTTATTACAATAACCGGGCTGGTTGTTTTAAAAAAATCCACTTTTGTATTGAGTTTGGCTGTTGCAAAAATGTGTACCTAGTTTTGAAGCTTGGGACTTGTGACTTTATTAATCACTATGGAATATAGCAAATGTGCAATTAGCCTAATGTAGACTAATTGAAGTGACATAACTGTTATATTGTAAAACATGATTTCAGAATCTGATTAAATTTATTAGAATAAGAAAATGAGTAATTTTAGATCTCGTAACTTTCATCCAGGATTTTTTTAAAGGCGATGGTGATGTTAGATCTCTATTCACGCAAAGTCGGAATTTGTTCATGCTGTTTTAACTTTAGTTTTTCATGTGTACTGATGGTTAAAAGCCTTTTATATTAAATTAATAATTCTTCAAGAGTAAAAGACATTGATGCAATCTTATATGTAAGTACATAAGATTATTTAAAGTCAATTCACTAAAGTATATAGAAAATAAAATAGATATTGCATGAAATGTTTTCGAGAGAAAAACAAACATTTTTTAGAAAAACATTATGTATATTACTCTTCAAAATGTAAGGCGAAGTTTGATTTTAATTTTCCATCTAGTGATTACTTGATGCATAATATTTTAATGTAACTGTACTACAGGATTTTAATTCCATGGTACATATTCATTCTAGCTTGTACCTGAATTTTTGAATTTTATTTCAATTTTATTAAAAAAAATTCCTTCTAATTAATTGCATAAAGCATAAAATGTCCTATATATTCTTGAAAAAAATATTTGAAATCTATATGAATGTTTAAGACACATTTATATATATACATTGTCAAAAATGTTTTAATTATTATTTTCCAAAATGATGCTATGTTTAAATATAGGTATGTTGATTCTACAATATACTTATTTCATTTATAAAATATTTCAATGTGTGTGCAATTCAAAGGTATTGTATCTATTAACTGATAAGACACTTTCCTCCCGACATCTCTAAAAGTATATATATTTTTTTCAAAGTTATTTTTTTGCTCTTTTGCCTTTTTCTATTTGTTGGGATTTCTGGAAAAAAAATAGTTTTTTAAAAAATGTTTTAATGAAATGTTTAAAAGTTTCAAAAGAGAAAAATTTAAATACTTCAGTGATTTATATTTCACAGTTATCCATTAAGTTAACTGTTAATTGATGTACCTTATGCATACTGTGTTTGTTGTTAACATTTTATTATAATTGTTTATTGTAAAGAAATATTGTATTCTATTGTAAATGAATATTGCATTCATATTGTAAAGGAATATAGTATTCATAGATAAATGTAAATAACAAAATTTTTGTTTACCATAAAACTTTACAAAACTTTAGGTTATTCATTTAATGCTTTATTTTTTAAAAAATATGATTTTGATCTGCAATTTGTTAAACCATTATATATGTAAAAGTCTTAAATAAGTGTTGATTTATTTTAAAATTTGATAATAGGGTAATTTGCTTTTAAATTTTCATTAGTTATTAGAATAGAAATTTTATAAAATATATTTTATGGGTTTTAGCAAGAGATGTTTATGCAGATTTTAACATGCATTCTAAGTTGACTGTAAAATATTCATATTGTTTATATAAAACATTTCATGTGTGCTTTTATGAAAACTTGTAAAATAAATGTTTCATGGGACCATATTCTAGATTTATTTATTAGTGTAATTCTCATACACATTCAAAATTTTACTTAAAACACTTATAAATTTAAATTATTTCAAAATACTTTTTATTGTATTGCTACTGGTGACAGACTTTGTTGTTTTGAGCAACAGTCAAGCGAAGAGAGCAACACCTGAGCTGGCACCACCTCTCAAAACTTCCACAGCACACCAACGGGAAGATTTTGAGCATAGACAAATTTGATGTTTATCAACCCCTCTACATGACAGGTTTTCAGTGACACCAGGACAGGATCTCAAGGTTCAACAACGCAGGCCACGAGTTCGCGAACATGGCCTTTTAGCTACCACAACCGTAAAGCTTATGCAAAAGCATAGAGCAGGGATGGTGAACCTTTATGGATCAATGTACCATTTTTTTTCTAAAGAACTGCTTAATGAGGTATAGACGTGCCATCAAATAGTTTTGACTTGTGATTCTTGGGGAAATAATAAAACTAAATATGAACTCAAAACTCTTTATTAAATATACCCTTTTCACTGTATAGTTGTAAATGTTTTAGTTGTGTGTGTAACTCAAATTAAAGTAACATTAGTGTGACTTCTGTTGTTGCAGATTGGATGACAAATAACTTATTTTAGGTTTGTAAGATGTTACTTTTAGTAGAATGCATGCTGAATTAGAATCATCTGTCAACGAGTTTCTAAGCAATTAATCATTTTTGCTATGGTTAACTTTTTTGACAAGAGCCTATGTGATTTGTTTCAAAATGTCGTTTTACAGACGATGTTCTGCATACCACTGTTCCAGAACACAAAACTCGCATCGCTCTGTCGCCTTTACTAATAATGCCATATTTCTAGATTCTCCAAGTGTTTGAAATTCTCTGTTACACTTACTATCTTACATTTTTTGTTCTTTTGCTAAACTAACCATGTTAAATAACAGTTCAAAATCGTAAATATAACACAAATAAACTTTAAAATACAGTTGTCTCAACGAAATTGGCTATGCTATGCATAGACAAATTTTGCATCATAAGCAACTATAGTCCACGACGTAACTAAAGCAAGACAATAATAAACAAGTTTGCTCCCCACCGCCTCGCGACTTTGTAATGCCGGATGGTTCCTGCTTCCATCTGAAACCTCTTGTCTTCCTGCAGACCCGGCTAGGTGTGTGGGAGAAACTGATAATCAACAGACATGATTTCACACTAACTATTTTATTGTTACCAAAATATCAATCAGACACAATAACAATCAAAGATAACTGATCAGATAATTGAGTGCAGAGGTGAGATTCAATAGCACGAGGATATATTACGGAACCTTAACTGATTCCACAATAGCTTGAACATGCTCAATATAAACTATTTCGCACACTTATAAGCTAACTTCTAATTAAACAAGTATCACGATACCTGTACTTTTCTTAATCTGATCCTACACTTGAATCTTTGCAGGAGATCCTTATCTGGATTTAATCACTGTCGATTGATTCGCTCTCAGTAATCCTTTTCATGGATAACTCCAAATGCTCTTAATAATTCCACGATCCTTCACTCTTCAACTAACTCGTCAACTCCTTACCAACCCTTCAAACTCGCGAAAACAGAATTTATATAATATACTTCATTTGCATAATCACGCTTTCTTACTCGGTGAAAGTTGGTTGAAATAAAATATTTTTCTCCGGAAGAATCCCCAAGGAATTTACTAATTCCTTGGTGATTCCTTCGCATATAGATCCGTCACAACTTATTACTCGCGTTTGTTCGTAATACTTCATGGTGAACTCATTTTGAAATAAAATGCAAACTATTTTGATCACTGGCGTGCCCAAAGTATTGTGGTGCGTGCCATCAATGGCACTCGTGTCACTGGTTCGCCATCCCTGGCATAGAGCATAGGTTTTCAACGTGGGTGATAACACCCCCTTGTGGGCATTTGAGGCTTTCAGGGGGCAGTAAAAGACCCAAAATAAGTTAGGGGTTTTGAGATGGTCTGGAAGGGCATGGGCAGATTAACCAAATATAGTCTTAAGGAAGACTAAAAAAAGGATTATGTGTGTACTAACAAAAGTAAACTTTAATACTGGTTACTTATGTTGATTGTATGTATTTAAAATTGTTATTCGTGGCAATAGCTATTTCAGATTTGCAAGTAAAAAACATTGTGGGCTTTAGAAAAAAACTAAATTACAAGAAATATATTCTATTAGTAATAGAATTTTTTTTTTAAAATTTTAATTCGTATTTTCACCATGCATTGTGTGCACTCATTTATCTGAAGTGGGAGGGGGCGGTATCGAAATATTCACTAGAAAAAGGGAATGCCGGTTCAAAAACGGCTGGGAATTCATCGAGAATAGAGTGAAGAAATTGAATTCAATACTTATGTATCTGATTTGTAAAATTTCAACTATAATAACTAATTTATTTGATCTTTTTTCTGAAAGAAATTTTTGCCTTTGACTGTGAGATTACTTTTTTTCTTTTATCTATTTCTCTATCAATAATTTGCTTTCGTTTATTTTGCTATTAGGTGAAAAGACTATTTTATTTTTGTATATCTTGTGTAAGAAATTGTAATTTTGATGAAAAATTATAAATAAATAATATGGCGTTATGTATTTTGAATGTTGAAAGTAAGTCTATGCGCTCGCGAAGTTGCAGATTTCTTCAAACTGGATTACAGTCCTAATATATAAATTACTAGCTGATATACCCGTTCTTCGTACGGCGGGAATCGAAAAATTAAACTATACAAATTGAAGAATAAAGAAGTTTTTAATGAGTAATTTTACATGAATTGCAAATTAAACAAAAAATATTCTTTTGCATATCTCAGCTGAACAAAAAATCATTCTTGTCAAATTTTAAGCCTATAGATCTAATAACTTATAAAAAGGATTTTTTTTATTTATAACGCCCCGTAACTCGTGTGTCGATTTTTGAAAACACCTTCCTACGCTGATATCTGCTCAGCAAAAGTAACACATTGTTACAAATTTTGTGTAAAGAACGCTTAAAATAGTGTAAATAATTTATATCTGGATGTGTAATACGTTGATATTGCTTTCTGTTGTATTTATTTTTTGTTAAAATTAAGATTCGCAAGCAACGCCGTTCCTTATATTAGAATGGCGATTCAATGGAAACACAGCGAAATGTGTTGGCGATAGAGCCAAGTTGGCATCATTTTTGATGACCATGTTGGCAACTTGGCGACTGATTGAATGGAGCAGAAGGTTATAGATGCACGTAGAGCCACGGTGGGGAGCTGCAACAAAGAGAATAGCCCAAAAACCTTCTTCACAAAGAAATACATTTACATGCCAATTTTCATAGTGATTGGTTGAACAGTGTCGGAGTGAAGCGAGTTCATTTATATAAACATCCATTTATATATAGAGAGAGAAAACTCTAACTACATTAGTTTAATTATAAATTTTTAACCTGACACTCAAAGATCCTGTTATTCTTTTTTACTACACAAAAAATCAGAAGATTAGTAAAACGAGCATAATTGTTAAAAAAGGAATTCTGTTACTATTATATTCGAAAAATATACCTTGAATTATAAGACATGTAATTCTGTTTTATATTCTGCCCATTCATAATGTCTGTTCCTTGCTAAAACTAAAAGATCTGTAAATTAAAGTGCCTTCATTAATTATTATAAAATGTTATGTTTAGCTTAAAATCACAACTAGACTCTGAAGTAGACTTTAAAAAAAAATTTTTGTTGTTATTGATACTAAAGATTCGACCATCACAGGCTATATTTAAATTTGTCGGAAATTGCAATTTTCGCTTTCATTCATCACACTTTCAAGTATTATCTGTCCTAACTTTACTAAGCTTTCAAATTCTTATAATGCAGGATGTTAGGAAATTGAAGTTCCTTGTTGAAGTAACAAAACAAACACCTCATTTATTTATTTATTTTTCTGTACAGGGATGGCTTATATAATCGAGCGTGGAGGTATGGTACATTTTTTAGTTGTTTATTATTCTAAATTTAGGGGCAACTTGTCAGTTCTTATTCAACAACGTTAGAATGTAAATATTTTAGAGTGAAGGTTGACTCTACCCCATATAATGATTTTGTCCAAGAAGAAGAGGGGGGGGGCGATCCTAGGGTGTCGGCCGCCCGTGTGCAAAGACCTAATGTGCCTCCGCTTTAGGGAATTTTTCATATTTTGATTAATACTTAACATTGACGTTATAAAATCATCTACCTCTGAAAGAGTGAATAGTAAAACATTTACAAAAATGCAAATATACACAAAAATCATTTTTTTAATCGGTTGCTGGATATTTGTAGGAGTGATTTCGTGAAAAGGGACGGAAATGTGTAACAGGAAGTCGGGATGCGCACTGTACTTGATTTGACCAATCAGGGTGCTTGGTGGTGTCTCTTCACTACCTTCGAATCGGGGTCCAACTCTAGTAGCCATCAAGCCGCTAGCCTTTTTTATATTGTTAAATTTAGCATTTCAAAATATTCGAATTCAAAAACTTGGTTTCGTTTTCTTGACACTAAATCCACTTCGCACCACTCCTCATATGGACACTACTTATTGTCAAACAAGTGGACTGGGTATTGTTAGCCAAGATATTGGAGACATAAGTGCGTCAGAATGTTTATTTGAAAATGGACAAACAATGATTTTGGTGATCGTATACATTTCTGCGAATCAAACGGTTCAAAAAATTAAAGGTTGCCTGCATTTTGTACTTTTACCATATACCGAAGGTGGTTCTTCTCTTTTAAAAAAAAACTTACTCGCTTCCTATGATTTTGAGTGGTGATTTTAACGTTAACTCTCTCTCTCTCTTCAGTTTACCAGAAGCTGAGCCGCTAATAGCTTTTTTGAATGATGAACTCCAGCTCGAAATGAACACAAATCGAAATGTTTCGACAACTAACAGTGGTATTGTTATTGACGCTGTTTTTCAATGGTTTTTAAATACTTTGAAATCACAAGTATATGTGTCATATTTTAATTATCATAAGTCTGTTGTCTCCTTTCTTCCCCAAATTGAACAAGAATAATTATTTTTGATAGAAAGCATTACTCCTTGTGTTAATTAAATAAAATTTTCATTAAAGATATAACTATTCGTAGAAAATTATTTACAATCATACCCGATTCATTTTTTTTCCAGGATTTAATAACTATTGCGTATTTATATATATATACCACGATAACATGTCAATGTTAAACATCATATACGACTACTGTAAGACTCGTTTCTTTCTTTTTTTTAAATTGCAAGGCTATTATTCAATTGAAAACTTTTAATTTCCCCAAATTCACATTGCACTAAATACACTCCTATGTCTTAAACAATATTAACCCCCATATTTGATATTTTCGTAAAGCAACTTTCACAAAAACCATTTTTGTGAAACGCCTTTGTTGAGTATCGATCCACTGTGGCGTTGCCGGTGCCAAACAACAAAATATTTTCTTTCGTGGTATTGCCGACTCAGCCACGAATTTTGCTATCAAATGAAGGATGTATCTAAAGAGTAGACATTAATGAGGACAATGGACCAACACACTGGACACTAACATTCTATTTTTCTTAAACTATGCTTTGCTATTGGGAAATAGAGGCTTATTTTGATTTTTCAATCACTATTTAAAATTCTGCATATTTATTCGACTCATAAGTTTTATTCTGAGAAATGCGTAAAAACCTTCTCTTGATTGAATATATGTGCAAGTGTTTTGGCCGCCCTCGTACAGAGCACACCTGCTAGGATCGGCCCTGAAGGGGGGAGGGGCACAGGAAAGTGTTCTGAATACTACATTTTTCATTATAGAAAGTAATATTATTTCGCATCTCCAACTATTTATAAAAAAGTCTTAGATATGTTGAAAACCTGAAAGTCTCATCCCTTGGAAAAGAAAGAGATAGTGAAAGGCAACTTCAACAGGCACTAAATAAAATTATTAATTAAACAAATGAACACATTTTCAGCTTTTCTTGGACAAAATTGCGTGTGCGCATTGCAATAATATTTTTATTAACATGGTTGACGAAATCAAATTTTTAGTCTTCGTCTTTGACAAAAAAAATAACATTTCTTTCTTATTTTTCACAGCTTCGTATAAATAATGTGAAAAATCAATGAACATTGTTAAAGTATTATTACGTACCTGAAGGGATTCTGAATGTGTATATTTGTTGTGTTTATATGCAGGGGTAGATTAAACGGCTGGCGTTCGCCAGGGCCCCAAGTTTGATGTATTCCAGTTATAAATTAAACGTATAACAAAAAAAAATATTCAACCGATATTGCACCCTCAATTATTTTTACGGATTTGAGTCGTGTGTTGCATTCTTTGCTATCTTTTTTCAGTGTATCTGTAATGTTGCTATCTGTACAAAAATTTTCGCTTGCGGTTTTTTGCACAAATTTTATTTCGATAAAACGAATACTTCGTTTTTAGTTCACAGCCGAGCTTAGTTACTCTCGGGTGCATCCAGTGGCAGATTGGCCAAGTAAATTGGCCCTGGAATGAAAAATATGCTTCCCTTAAGGCCCCGTATAAAATTTGCGTATGAGTTATCATTCATTGTCATCATCATAAAAAATAGTTTTATGTCTGTCTCACCGAATCGTATATCGATTCGATCTTTCAAGTTTCTTGATCAGCCCGAAATCGTTCCGGCTCACAGGGCATCTGCCCGGTCACCCACCGGCCCCATCCACCACTGGATACATCTTACACTAATGAGAGAGAAAATCCCAACACCAAGAAAAAGTTAATGTAGAATAATGAAACTGCCGCAATGCTTTTGTCTAGATAACAAATTTAATTGATTAAAGGTTCAAGTTTAATGTAAACGCCAAAAGAACAATTTCAAATGATGATACATTAAAAACCGGTGTAACCACCAGAATTTTAAATACTAGCATGCAAACGTGCATGCAAGGTGTTGCACAAGAACAGGATATCAGTTTGTGGGATGGAATTGCGAATGCCTACTGCTCTTGGTCCGTCAATATAAGGTTGTTTAATTCAGGTTGTGGATGACGCTATCATTGCAGTCCAATGATGTCCCAATCGTGCTCGATTGGAAAAAGAGAGATCTTCTTAGAGTGTCAAAGTAACACGTTGGCACTCTATCGAGCACGTTGGGTTACAACTGGGTATGAGGGTGCTCGTTATCCTGACAACAATCACATGTAGAGGAAATTTAACTCTTACCTTTCTTCTTGGCAGCTGATTTAATTTAAAATGGAGAACATTTTTTTTTGCACATTTAAAAATATAATTAAAATGAACTAAATTATTATTTGTTTATTAATTAATTATTTGTTAATTAAATAATAATTAATGTATTAATATTTTAATAATAATATAATTCTTATTTGTTAAATATTATTTTTTAGCAGACGATTTATTTTGTAATTTATTTCTTGGCTAATGTAAAATGTTTTCTGGTAAAATAATAAAATTTTAGTTAATTATTGTGCTGTAAATAAAATGTTGGTTTGGAAGATATTCTGAATTAGTATTTGTCTCATATTTACCACACACACACTAATTCCACTAAACTGACTCACATTTCCAACCAACCAATCTACACATAGAATAATTTTTATGAATGATAGAACAACAGTTTGAATCACCAGACTGACGTACATGTTTGCAGTCAGGATGTGGGAACTAACCTCGAGTCTGCTCCGATAATTAAAGAAAATTCCTCGCGCCAGACCATAACTCTAGGTGCAGGCAGTGTGCCTAGGCTACAGAAAGTTAGTAGGTGCTGACCTGGCCTTCTTCTACTCAATATACAGCTATCACTGCAGTGGTGTTACATTTTACCCCGCATCACAGGGAGGGGAGGGCATAGCCAGACTGACGCTTGAGGCCCAAAATCCGACTTTGCAAGGAGACCCTAATATTCACCGTTACGCCACTGCATCACTGGCACCAAAACAGAAACTACTTTGACCGGAGAACATAACACATCATCTCTCAGCTCTCCAATGAATCTCTAGCGTGACATTACTGAAGTTGTAGATGCCAGTGATTTGGAGCTTACACTACAGAGCTTGCACTACAGTATGAACACTACAGGGCGTCTGTCTGGAGCTATGTCTCAAACGACTAATTTGTTTCCACTTACTCTAGTGCAGAAAAAAAACTAATTTCTGCCGTAGATGCACTACTATGGTGAATACAGCACTCTTCTCTGTCAGTAGTAACCAGTGCGTAGTTGGACCATTGTTTTCTTCAGGTAGTGCCTTCCTGGGACCACTGGTGCCAAAAATAATGCGCAGTGGATACATTCCTCCCGTGGAAAGAAAATCCACTTTTTGTTTGATATAATACACTACCTCGTTCAAACTCAGCAAGCTGTTGATAATGGCTTCGTTGATAAGTCATTCTGGTTCAACATCAATTCACTGCGTCAAATCTCAACGATAAATAACACTCCTGAACTTTATAGCTTGTATTTAAAGTACCCTTGATTCGCATGCTCAAAGAAACGCTACTAGCACTACAAGTTCCTCCTTATCACTAATTTTTAATGTAACTCATCTTTCAGATGTATAAACAGGCCTACCAAATTTCTTTGATGTAGCACAAACCCATTCTTGGTATAATGGTTTTTTTTTATTATCCCCGGTGTATTTTACTAGTGAAGACAATTTAAATGAAATGAAGTTCTTATGTGATAAAAGCTACGAATGTCTAGTTTAAAGCTAAGTATTTCAAACTAGTTGAATTTAAGCCTTAATAGCAAGATTAAGATTAATAAAAGTGTCCCAGGCTGAAATTCGTGATTCGAAGGAGGAAAAAATTACTACAATACTGAAGGCAACTTCCCTTTTGAAACACAAATCGACAAATATGAAACTTCCCTAATGACCATGATTGGGAACACCATATTCTTGAGAATAAATGAAACTAGCAAATTATTGCAAAAAGTGTAGTGTGAATTATTAAATGGATATAGTCAACTAAAATCTCTAGAATATTATATCCAATATTTCGTAAATGAATTTGGAAAAATATTACAAGGAGAAACTGATTTATCAGAGCTCTGGTTTGTGTGTGGAAAGGAAGCAGGACAAGTTCCCTGGCAGCACTGGTCCTGTCAGTGAAAGAAAAGAAGTCTGTTATGATATTTTAGAAAAAGGTAAAATTTTATAGCCATAATTCATTTTATGTCATTTGCGAAAGGGCGAGAGTAGAACTATCCCGAAGAGCTGAGATTTATGAAACTATTATAGAACACTTTACGTGTTTTTTGACGATAGATTATTACCTGAAATTAAGAAGCAAGCTATATATACTCAAAAACTAAAGGAAATTACAAAGATGCTTTGAAACTTTTAATTTTGACAATATGGATTGTGGATCAGTTTTTGTTATTTTTAAAGGAAAACAGATACACAATGAGCCTCTATGTACCACTAGAAATATACCGAGATGCAAGAGAAATCCTAATGTGGAGATACTTTCCCTATTGTAGAGATCATTTTGAAAATGTTTTTGACAATAGCGATATTGAATGCATCGGATGGGAGATCTATTTTAGTTTTAAAGGGTGTTAAAAATTATTTAAGTACTGTGGTAGAAATGACAATTTTAACAACATGGCTATATATAGAATACGATGTTTTGTATAAAATAGATATACGGCTAAAATAATTGATGTATTTGCCAAAATGAAATCAAGAAGTAAAGTTGTATAAGCCTTCTTTAGTAAGGTTTTTAATTTTTTAAAAATAAAATTAAGATTTTCTTTAGCCGTTGAGTTTTATTATTAGCAATACATTTTATTTTGAGAATTTTAGGTCAGTGAATCTTTTTTATTACTTTAGATTTTTGACTCTTGAGACCACGGGCCTCAAACTTCTTACCACCAGGGGCCTCCGACTACCTTAATTCACCTCTGTTTATATGCATTCATCCATTTAAAATTAGGTTATAGAGTGGTAGTGTACAGAGGCGTAATGGAGAACAATTGGCCCCCCTGCAAAGTCAGGTTTTGCCCACCCCCAAGATGGATTTTACAAAGGACAGTCAGGTTTTGGGCCCCCTAGAACCCTGCCACACCGCAATGCGGAAGTGTACGTTACGCCACTGGTAGTGAATCAGTTAGAAAACCTGTTTTGTATATCCAGCTATACACCACATTGTGTATTACTTCTTTGTTCAAGAGTATTACGAACATCTATCCATAATTTGTACATATAGATTGTGTTCTGAACATTTTTAAACATAAAGTGACAATTTCCGTCCCTTCAATTTTTTCTTTCATTATCATCATCAATTACTATAACATTTTCTGACAAAAAACTTTTTATAAAGCTACAAAGTCATCCAACTTGTTATTTCAAAAAGAAGTTCAGAATTTTGGCAGTGGGTTCTGGAGTATGCTATACTTCAGTGTTAAAAAAAAAAAATCTCATGATTCTTCATCTTGGAACAATCATACATTTGAATTTAAAAATCGCGTAAAATTATTTTACAAATCTGGTAAAGCAAGGTGTTAAAATTAAATTGATGGAACTGAGAGGTCGGTAACTCAGGTTCTACGGAACGGATCCGAGCAAAATTTCAAGCATGTGTTAAGTAAATCATGCGGCTAAGGCTTATTTAGAGAAAAAATAATTTGAAATTTTGCCAACACATTGCGCTGCTATGAAGTAAAAAGAAAGACAACAGTTTAAAATAACAGAAAGTTTTATTCATTTGTACGCTATATGCTTTACATGCATACTTTGTTGGTCAACAATATGCTGAAAGCATACCACCGCGTTATCAACGACTGCACACAACAAATCAGCAGGAATGAGAGACAAGACGGTTGATGTTAGCTTTCTGTCACATATCTGATATTATGTGATTTATTTTTTATTGTAATACTAGCTTTTACTCGCCGCTCCGCTCGCGTTGATGTCTTTAAATAACTGTCAAAGTCGTAATCATTATCATTAGAAAGTAAATAATAAATTTTGGTAATTTTTTTATTGCTTGACTGGAACCAATAAAATTTTAAAATTCTGAAATTTAACTTAGTTTTAAAAATTGAAAACGTAATTTATCATAATAATTAATTACACATATTCAATAACTTAAACTATTAATGTTTTTAAAAATCGAAAGTATCTGCGTTTAATATATAATTCCTCTTTAAAAGAACTCAAAGCAGAATATTATTCTAAGATGCTACTGTATACCGTATTATATGTTCTTCCGTCAATTGCAAATATGTGAAGATTTAAGCATTGGACACACCGATCAGGCTACATATAGTTGGCTATGGGGAAAACATTGCTTTTCCAAATGCACCCCCTGCTACCTGAAATGTTAGCTTTGTTAATAGCAACAGTAAAACTCGAAATTGAACTTGTTTGAATTGAAACGGTAGGTCAGTGGGGATACTTGGAATTCGAGGTATGATAACACTATCCCTTTTCATGATATATGTTAAAATATTGGCACCAAATATATTCTGTGTCAGTTTTGTGATCCAAAGCCTCGTTCCTTTACATTGTCGAGGAGCATCGAGGTTTTGCATAACTGGTACATTTAGTTTTAATTGAAGTTTATGTGAGGGTACTACCGAAAGTTCAAGTGAATTTAAGAACTCCGTGGGATATGAAGTACTTTGTTCTTTATCCATGATTGTATTCCTTGATAAATATTTCTTCGATTCCCCCCTCCCTCGCACGTCGTTTAAATTTTCAATGTTGATTTTATAGACAATGTTCGTTGTTAGGCGCCAATATTGATCTTGCGCGCAATCACTGATCCCAATTCAAATTTTGTTACAAGCCCGGGTAAATTCGAGCAATAAGATTTACATCATTTTCTTCTGCATTACAAAATTCTCTGAAAGTAAAATATAACCTCCAGCATTTGCGTCCAAACATCCATAATCGATTTTCAATTACGTCTCTGCATAATGTTCCTAATCTACGTCATTATGAAGATGCATTCTCATATTCGTTTTCAGACTGAATTTTTCCCCATAAGCTTGAATTCACCAGCCAATATATAATAAAACGACCATTCCTCCTATAATATCTGTACTATCTCGTAAATCCTGAAGAGTCCGATTTAACGCTTCTACAGCTTTCTTGTGAGACATCGTACTTTCATCCCACACTAAAAGCTTACATTGTGGAAGCATCCAGCTTTGAGTGCTATTTTTTCTGAAATTTCAGATGAGATTTAGTAAAAATGTTTTCCCTGTTCCTCCAGGGGCTTCGAGAAGAAAGAGTGCCCCACTGCCGGATTCTATTTTGTGTAACACTTGTTGGAAAACGTGAAACTGTCAATTAATATTACCATAGAATTTTCAATATCACGCGCGCGCAATTCGCTAAAACTTTATTTCGTTTCCCTCTTTAAAAAGTGGAAGAAAATTTGAATTAAAATATCTGGGATTGTTGGAATAGAGAACTTCTTAGCCAACTTGGCGATATTTCTCAAAGTTTGAGTTTGACATTTAACAAACGTAACGTATTAAACGTTAGACGTTTAATAAAAAATCATTAAAAACTTGCTTTTTGTAAAGATGTTAAATTACGCTGTGTTTCAGTTATTTGTTAAAAATGTGAGAAAATTTTTATTAAAACTTCCATTATTGACCAAATGCGTAATTTTGCGCCAACTTGGTGGGGAGTAAGCAACGGTCCCACGGTTTACCCGCTTAGTTCCCGTTCCTGTAGGAATATAGAGATAAAATATACCTTATGTTACTCGCTGATAATGTAGCTTTCCATTGGTGAAATAATTTTTAAAATCGCACCAGCCGTTTCCGATATTAGCCGGAACAAACAGGCAGACCGACAGACAGACAAAAAAATTTTAAAATTGATTTTTTGATATAACTACCGTATATACCTTTAAAGGCATTTATTAAAAAGCTGTTGATTTGAAATTACAAACAGACACTTCAATTTTATTTATTTGTATAGATTTTCAATTGGTAGTAGAATATAGTTTATTTATCCAAAGGGGGGGATTCTAAAAGAAGATTTAGAAACTCGATCAATCAAATAGAATGCGATTTAATATGTTTATCTCTTATCCCTTATATTGTAGGATTTACATATTTTTCATACTCGCTGTCTTATAGTAATAGTGACAAATCCTTTTTATTTGTCTTGTGATTAAGTATTTAGGTTTATTCTTTTTATGATAAAAATTAGTAACAGTTACATGAATATATAGAAAATAATACAGATGTTTAGTTACAAGTAAAAATTTTGCGCAACAATGATACATATTTCTGAGAATTTGAATGAATGGTAGATTTTTTTTCCGGAACTTCACGAAATCTTTATGGATGTATTAAATCAAGAGTTTCAGTTATTTTATTCAAATATTTTTTTTTCTGTTTTAATTCAATGAATTGATTTAAGATAGCCAAAATTAAAATTATATTCTTGCATTAATGTGAATCCTATTTTGATGCTGGCATAATATACGATAGAGCAATACGAATGAAGTGAAAGTATTTTGGAAAGGAATTAATTTATTTAAAATACGTTTTTTATATTATATTTCATATCGAGTCTAATGAAAACTCAAATATTATATTTGATGATTATATTTACATTAATGAATGCCATTTATTTGGAAACGGGGGCGTAGCTACTGCAGTACCAGCCGTATCAATGATATGTGCCTCCTAAGTTGTAAAGGTCTCGGATATGGGTAAGCAAAAGGTCGTAAAGTGTGATCAATGGTCTTATTAATAGAGTTCACTTTTACGTTTATGAAGTCGTCTGTCACTAACTTTGTGATGACCTGTAGCCACCCCTTATATTAATACCTTCCTGTCTATCTGAAAACCCGGCTAGATGTATTGGAGGAATTAAATAATCAAAAGACATAATTCCAATTCAACTGATTTATTGATTCTTACCAATATTTAATAACAGGCACAACACAATACTTATTGAGGTATATAAACGGGAGTAGAGTGCAGAGGTGAGATATAATTACAAGCGGGGGAAATATTACAGAATTTCAACTGAATCTAAGATAGCTTAAACGCACACATTTACAACTACGCCTCACACTAATAATCAGAATTTACTTAATCGAAATCACAGTACCTGTTGTTTTAATACTTCCGTTCCTTCACGGCGTATTTCAGGCACTATCTTAACTAGATGAATTGACGATGACTCCCCGCTCCGTAATAGTGAATTTCAATACTTTTAATCCGCTTTTCTTTGCGCACATCAGAACGTATCAAACTCGCTTAACTTGTCAACAACTACGTGTCGACCGCTCGCCCTCTCTTCACTTTATTTAATTCACCTAACTTGACTTCTCACTTCTTCTTACTTAGCTCCTTTCAATTCGCGAAAACCGAATTTACATAACATTTTTCATTTACATAAATCACGTTTGGTTTCTCGACGAAGGTTGGTTGAAATAAATATTTTGATTGAAAAGGAAAAATAATTAATTAGTGAAAATCCGTATAGATCCGTCACAACTTCAAATGGTTAAAATTTTTCCACGTGAATTCTACATCTCAATTCCCACAATCAGAAACCTTTGAAAGCTGGTACACTCAAAATTATGAGAAGACAAGGTGTGGTATAGAATCGGAAAGGTTTCTAGAAAAATTCCCTATTCAAAGCAGCTCATCAGAAAAATCGTTTGAAGTAAAATACTGATAACATTTGGAATTGGTAAAATCTATTCGAAATACTATTTCCTTGTAAATGACAACATACTTGGTCTGTTGATTGATTGATTGTAGATAAACGTTGCACTTAGAAGCTACAAGAAAGCGTGGCCCTTAGTTGGAAGTTTGATCAGAGGTGGTCCACACAATGGAAAAGAATAACAGATATTATTTATCTCGGTTCTTTATTTTTATAACATCTGAAAGATCGAACGGGCATTCATGGTCAGCAAGGGTTCGAAAGCTGTTTCCGCTTCCTAGAAAAGATGGGGCTATAAGTCCTTAATCCTTTGGCTTGTCATCCTCCCAGTCGTTATATTTAATTGCTCCGTATAACAGCTCTTTTGTGGTACGCAATTCTTTGTCCAAAATACTCTTTCTATAAGTAGTCATTCTAATAGCCTCATGATAGGAGGTTTTAAAGTTTGTTCCATTTCACTTTATTAATTCCATTGTTTACATTGTGATTCCTTACTGGGTGAACTGTTGAAAATATGAGATTACCTATCGTAGTGGCGCTTTAAACGTAAAATTAAGAAGAAGAAAAAAAAAAAAAAAGAAAGAAAATATTGTGCAAAGAAATTCACAAAAAAATTCCCTTTTTTTTATATACAGGCAACAAGTTCGACTTATTTGGATTGTAACGATATTTTATTTCATTTTTTATACTGTATAAAAAATAGAGATCATAATATATCTGACTTTCTTTTTACATAGTTGATACATTACATGAAATATCGTGTTAGACCATGTGAAATAGATAACATATTATATGTTCTTATGAAATTAAGAACGTAGTTTAAGGCGATATGGAACACAAAAAACCATCAGACTATCGAAATTTTTTTATTGGCTTACTTGATACCTCGAATCTAGAAAAAAATTAATAAAAAATTAAAGAGTAGCAGCAGAAAAAAACCCATGCACAGTTTTATGTAGTATATTATAAGGAACATGGAAAAAGATTTTGAAAGAAAAGAAATATATTAAAAAAAAAAACATTAGAAATTTTAAAAAATGTTAAAAAAAATTTCAAAAAATTTAAATTTTACAAACATTTAGCAACAAATTAAAAAAAAAATTTCATGGAATAAATAACCGTTATAAAATACAATTAAAACCAAATACCAAATGTTAAAAATAAAAAAAAATGTGAAGATGGTACCATATCGCTTTAACCCTTTATCTACCGACGGTACTTATCACTCACTTTAAAGTTACAGAGAATAACCATTTTTACGAATACTCTGACGATACTTAGCAGGAATATTCTTTTAAATCCACTCTTCCAAGAGATATATGGCAGCACGGGTTCTGTGATGAGAATTTTTGCTGGGAAGGCGAATAGTTTTATGGCAGAAGGTGCGTTTTCAACTGACATTTTGATCGGATTGCGAAGATTGTCTTTTTTGTTCCGAAAAAGTAGTTAATATCAAAAGGTATGTGTCTTATTTTTTTTATATGTTAAAGAAAACTTTAGAAAACAATTTGACTATTTATTTCAAGAGAACAGTGTATATAATTAATTTTACAGTTGAATAACTTTGCACATTGGGTGTTGGAGCAAGAGCTTAGTTTTTTTCCCCCCGTCTGTGCGGCTCATTGTTGTTGTTTGTTGAGTTGTGCATCACTAAAGTGCAATAGACTTATGATTTTTTTTTTGGCATTTCATTTAGCTTAATTAACTTATTTTACTTTTTTTATTGTTTAAATTTAACGTTTTCAAAAAATTTTGAATTTTGAATCTGAACTTGTTTTTTTTTTTTTTTTTTTTTGTCACACAATTCAATGAAATATCTGATTTTATTTCTAAAATTAACAACATTTTAATTTCTTTATGTGTAACTGAGATTTAACAATAATAGGAGATTTTCAAGGTGCTATTATTATTATTATTATTTTCTTTTTTTAGAATGTCTGGAAAATAGAATCTCTGTCTTCAAGAGGCTTTTGATTTATTACAGAACCTACTATCTGAAATCAATGATACACAAACAGATACTTTTTTAGATGAAGAATTCCCAGAAAATTATCTACTGGAATTTTCGTTAGATTATTAGGATGACGATCAAGAGACAGAACTCAAGGTGCAGTAGTTCATGTTAGGAAAATACGGCATTTCTTACCCCAGGATGCAGTGCTTTAAAACATTCAATCAAAACCTCACTTAAAATACACAGCGTGTAATGAATTTCTGTGTATTAAAGAAAAAAATCTTTCTTTGAATATCATCAAATTAAGTATATATGTAGAAAAAGTAAATACAGTCGATACTCAATAATTCAAAGTTAGAGGGACCAATGAAAAACTTCGAATTATCAAGAGGATAAGAAAAAAAACTCCCCAAATTTTTTTTCAAACACATTTAAATTTTAGAATGTGTAATAAAACAAAAATTGTACATACGTATAAAATTACTTTAAAGTATTTTCAAAAAGTACATATTATGTATATATATATATATATATATATACACTGGTGTCCAAAAGTTAAGCAAAATTGATAATTATGTGAAAATAAAGAAGGAATTGTAAATCAGAATGACGGGAAACGTGATATGCGAGTGTAAAATGGTCATAAAATAAGGAAGCAAATCAAAAGAATGATAATAATTAATTTTATTATGCAAAAGTAGCAGTTTGAAAGAAAACTGAGCATAGCAAGGATTCACACTTTAAAGAAAAAATTAAAGAAAACATTAAATAAAATACTGATGCTGCAGTTTAATAAGGCGTGTGGTCACCTCTGACAGCCAGGCACGCTGCACAGCGATTTACCATACTTGCTATGAGATGATGAATGAGTTGTGGGCTCAAACGGTTCCAAGCTTCTTGGAGAGCTCTCTTCAGTTCTGTAACGGAGCTTGATGGATGCGAAAGGGCTGCAATTTGTCTCCCGAGCATATCCCATACATGCTCGATAGGATTTAAATTAGGGAAGTTCGCAGGCCCCGACATGTGCTGGATGTTTTCCGTTTCAAGGAAGTCGTCAATCAGCACCGCTCGGTGACATGGTGCATTACCATCCATGAATATGAAGTCAGGACCGACAGCACCTCGAAACAAGCGAACATAAGGCTCAAGAACTTCGTCTCTGTATCTTTGAGCAGTCACAGACCCTGTGTCAAAAAAATGGAGGTCTGTGCGGCCGTCCATCATGATGCCTGCCCATACCATTACTCCCCTTGATGGAAAATGATGTCTTTTGTTAAGTTTCTTGGTTCAAAACGTGTTCCACGTTCTCTCCATATCGTTACCCGCCGAGAATCACTACTCAGACTAAACCGGGACTCGTCACTGAACATCACATTGGTCCACTCTCCCACACTCCAACTTTGATGTTTCAAACTCCAGTTCAAACGAGCTAGTATATGCGCAGACGTGAGGGGAATGCAAATTGCTGGTCTTCTGGCATACAGGCCAGCATGATTGAGTCTCCTGTAAACAGTTTGCCTCAAAATTCGTACTCCTGTGGCGACTGTGAGCGCCGAAACCAATTCTCTGGCAGTACTGCCCCTCTGACGTCGCGCGCTTATTACACCAGATATCGGTTTTGGCGAGGGGTTGTGACTCTTGGTCGACCTGATACTGGATGTCGGGTAACGTCTCCCGTTCTTTGAAACCTCTGCCACAGTCTTGAGATCACAGACTAGTCCACATTCAGAATTCGAGACACTTCAGTTTATGATCGTGAGGATTCCAGCATTCCAACGATTCTTCCTTTCGTAAACATGTCCAATTGGCGTCTTTGTGCCATCATTCACCTTGTTTTATGGTTAACAACGTTCCTTTGCACAGCAGTTGCACGAAATTTGTCTGAACTGCCTATACTGCGTGAATCGGTTTCTCTGCGTTCCGACATGCACCGGTGTTTCGCGCAGGACTTAGTCGACTGAAAAGTTTTGCATAAACTCAATGTTTCTTCTTCACCCAATTAATATCCGCAAGAAATTTGGAATAATTTTACGAATATTTACTCCATGTTTTTCCCCTTTTACGATTTATGCTTAACTTTTGGACACCAGTGTACATATTCAGTATAAAATTATACAGAAGTTTTGAGTCCAGTATTAAAATAATACATTTATATAGTGATTCACGATATAAATGTTCTTTCACGCCCCACCAAATCTCTTCCATTCCTCACTGGAAATAAAATTGTTTCAACCTGGTTCCCTCAGACATTGTCCACAACACCTTCAAGGTCCAGTCCGGAACATGCCAGCACCTCCTAGATGTTTATAACTAAGAAGTGTTATCCATGCCCTATTTGATTTCATATGCTATAAGTCCCACAGATGAGCCATAAATCGTCATGTCAGTCCAACGCAAAAAACCCAATCTTACGCATCTCTTCTACACAATAGCAGATCATCCTTTCTGAACACTTGTGCAGCAAGGCCACGTGTTAAACGAAAGATATGTACGGCTGACTTCAGGTGCGGCTAGAACTGTTTACATGAAGAAGGTAAGCAATAAAAGTGTCTTTTCACCTGAGGAACTAGTATATACAAAGAAAGGGTAGCAGACAGAGGGTCATCAGAAGGGCAACATTATAGGGGAGATACGTAGAGACAATACAACACAAAACATGCAAGCTCCAACCTGTCTAAAAAAGGACTCTAGATAGTAAATATTCGAATGTCGATAGTTTTATAAGACAACTTCGGATTATTGTGGTTTGTAGTCTGGTCAGCCACAGATTTTACTTCGAAATATTGAGCGTTCCAAAACGTATTGCTTTAGTTCGAAATATCAAGAGTTGTTCTAGGGGCTGAGCATATACTTCGAATTAACGAGAGGCTCGTATTATCGAAGGTTTGAATTAGCGAGAGTCTACTGTATTACATTGTGAAAGACTTAAGTCATGTATATACATATTTATATTAATTGTAATAATATAAATATGTAATAGTTAATATAACTTGATAAAAAAGTAGCTTAAATAAAACCTCTTTGTTGACCTAAGTAGGAATTGATTAAATTTTTTTTTATTACTGTTGTATTTTTTAACAAGCAATACATACGATTACAGATTACAGTACAATATTTCCCGAGGAAACACTTGTACTTAATC
Source organism: Trichonephila clavata (assembly GCA_019973975.1). NCBI lineage: Eukaryota > Metazoa > Arthropoda > Arachnida > Araneae > Nephilidae > Trichonephila > Trichonephila clavata. The sequence goes on along the minus strand of BMAO01030668.1, from coordinate 96,556 downwards.
TCGTTTAATCCTATTTTTTTATAACTTGGCATTTTCAGAAACTCGGCCACCCTTCGGTACACATTAGGCCATTCTCAAGACTACTGTATAAACATAAAAATGATAAATTATACAGAGTGTCCAGACTTAAAGTATCCAAAAGTTGGCTTTTTAAGGAACTGCCCATCAGAATGTAATAAATCGTTCATCTGTGGATAGAAAACCTCTCCGACATTTTTTGGGTTTTGTCCGATTGGCCGCACGTGCACGCATTTTTCGGCAATCGCAGACGATAAACTTGTTACACTGACTTCATTAGTAAAGATGTATATGCCATAGCAAAAGGTGCAGTGCGTACTTTGGATAACGGAATTTAAATCAGCCACGCGCGACGTGTTCGATCAGAACGGAACCTCCGACATCAAAATCTATCCACCAATGGGAACGAACTTTAAAGGAAAAAGGAACTTTGGTAACTCAAACTGGCAAGTATGCTTAAGTTTTCATGATAGAATATACTGTTGACCGTGTTTGTGATTCATTTTGTAGGAGTCCTGATAAGTCTATTAGGCAAGCCAGTCGCTGTACACGCGTGACATTTAAATTCAGTTAAACAAAGAACGTACTGGACCTTTTGCTGTAGCATCCACGTCTTTACCAATGAAGTCAGTGTAACAAGTTTATCGTTTGCGATTGCTGAATGCGCGCACGAGCGGCCGATCGGAAATCTGAAGTTTTTTCAATCCACGGATGAACAGTTTATTATATTCTGATGGGTAGTTCCGTAATAAGCCATAACTTTTGGATACTTCAAGCCCGGATATCCTGTATTTTAATACAAATTGCACTAACTAAGCGATAGGCTACTGGAAATAAATTTCAATTAAGCAATCGGACAATTTGATTACATCAGAGCTGTTACTATTACAAGTCACATGTCAAGAACTGTACAACCGGTTTCATTATTTTATGTGAGGATTTTGGTTGAAATTAGTCTCGAACTCCATTTTTCTCCGTTCATATAGCAAGAATTAATTTAATTGCAATTTCATTAACACATTAATGCAATGTTTACTTCAATGAAAAAGAACGCATGATAAAATGAATAACAAAATAGAGAAATCTTTAGATATGCCATAGGATTATACATTCAGATGCAAAGAGCCAACACAAGGCTACGTTACATGTAAGCATCAACCCCTGTTTGTTGCAGGACTCTTAGATAGTAAGTGTCTGAATTGTCGAGAGTTTTACAAGATAACTTCGAATTATTGCGTGTTGTAATCTGGCCAACCACTGATTTTACTTCGAAATATTGAATGTATCAAAACGTATTGTTTTATTTCGAAATATCAAGAGTTTTTATAGGGACTGAGCATATACTTCGAATTAGCGAGAGGTTCGTATTATCGAAGGTTTGATTTAGCAAAAGTCGACTGTATATATAAAAATTTAATAATCTTGAAAAATACATATTTTGTGCTGTAAAATATTAGTGTTCTCTGGTTATTTAGCATTTTTAAGAGCGTTACAAAAGTCATTCGGTCTTTTCGTATTATGAGAATATTTGAGACCTTTGTGGACTGACGGTAATTTAAAGTGCCAATATAATCAATTAGCTCTAACGAATTAAATTTCATAAAGTTGAGTATTTTATTTATGTATATCCCTTACTTTTCAATGCAGTGATTAAAAAAAAATTGCAGGTAAAAATTTGCAATAAATCATAATGTGGTAGATAAGGGGATAAAAATTGCATACATTTATCCGAATCTTAAATTTATACATGTTTCAGTAAATAATTAAAATGATGTGAGGAACGCGTACATATTGCCTCAACAAAGGACAGTAAATTAATTACTCGTAAATTTGAAATAATAAGCTATTCACGTTTACCTTGTATATAACGCATTTGTAAATGCAGAGATGAGTAGAAATCGCTATTTTTATTGTAAAGATTTATCATAGAGCGGTGGCCAAAATTGAGGACACTTTTTAAAATTGCTATGTTTTTTAAGTTTGCATTCTTATAGAAAATGTTACGTTGCCCAGAATGCAAAGACTATTATATCATTTTGAAGAGAATTCAATGCTAAATTCATTACAAAAGAAAAAAAAATTCAAATATTTGGAATTCAAAAAAAGTTATGCTACAGTGACTATTGATATACATTAGATGCTGATGATAGCAGTGAGTTATCAGTATTTACTGGGGAAGCCTTTATTTTTTATTACAGCATAGGATCGATGTTTTATTGAGCTGAAAATAGTTTTAAGCTCTTCTTTTGTTATTACATGATGCCAGGAAACATTTATATCCCCAATTAATTCCTTTTCATTTCATGGGTGCCTCATTCGCACAAGAGTTTTCAAATTTAGCCACAAGTTTTCGATAGGATTAATGTCAGGTCAGGACAACAGCTCAATGATCTTAGAATGATACCAGTCTTTCAATTACATTACTATGTAGCAAGGAGCAGAATATTACTGAAAAATGGAAGGTAGAAGCTTAGGTTCTGGAATAGTGTCAATGTATTTTCTGGCATTCAGTGCCTCATCAATGATATGAAAGCGACTGATACCATCTACAGATATGCATGACCAAATCGTACATCACAGTTGCCTGGATGCAGTTAGAATGAAGCATTTCTCCCATTCTACGTCTTATATATTTTCGGCCATCACTACCGAATAACAATATCTTAGTTTTATTCTTCTATTTTACTTGTGAGTACTAATCATTTGTCCAATTAATGAGTTCCTTTGACCACTGTAGTCTTTTTTAGTTCTACTGTTGAGATAAGGCTTTTTTCTTGGAATTCTACTTTTTTGCCTAACAAATGCTAATCGTCTCCTGATTGCTTCTGAACTGACAGAAACACCAGCATCATTCAAATAACTTCTGATGACGTTTATGACATTCCTTTATCTTGGAGACATAGTATTTAAATTTTTCTGTCTTCAATAGATGTGGTGCACCTTTACCGGCCTTTTTTGTTTTGATTTTCATTAAATTTTTCTCCTAACATCTTAAACAAAACTTTCAGTCGCCAGATGTAGTCACTGAACCACCCACATGTCCTGCAATTTTAACATAGGAAAGACTACCTTCTCTTAACATATCTCTTTCTAGGTGTCCATTCTACTCTTTTATTTGATGTCATTGCTTCTCAACTAAATATCATTTTTGTCCTGGCCAGGAAACAATCCCGACTCCAATCCTATCAAAAACTTGTGGCTCCGTTTGAAAACTCTTGTACGAATGAGGTACCCATAAAATAAAAAAGAACTGGTTGAGGGTATAATTGTTTCCTGTCCTCATGTAATAACAAAGGAAGAGCTTAAAACTATTTTCAGTTCAATGAAATATCGATGTGAAGCTGTAATAAAAAATAAAGTCAACTCCACTAAGCTCTGATAACTAACTGCTATCATCAGTATCTAATGCATATTGATAGTTATTGCAGCATAACTTTTTTTGCGTTGCAAATATTTGAATTTTTTTTTTGTAAAAAGTTCAGCATTAAATTCTCTTTAAAAAGATAAAATAGACTTTGCATTTTGTGCAACGTAATATTTTCTATAAGCATACAAAATTTAAATAACTTATTTTTATTCAAAGAAACTTTTTTTAAAAAAAATTTATAGAATTGTTTTAGTTTTGCCTCCAGTTTTACGGATGTTTTAACACCATACCTGATATTTTTTATTTTTTCGGTCCCAAATTCAGCAGCAGAAAGAAGTTTATTTAAGCTAAAAATTAATAAAAATCATCTTAGATTTTCATATGTCAAGATCGGTTATCGGACTTTGCAATACCCTCAATAGAAATAGATAAGCTTGAAAAACTGAAATCCTCTTCTGCTATAGATATTATTGTAAACACGTATGCTGGGGAAAAAGTGAGAAAAGTATAAGGCAAATCTTAGGTAATATAATTTTTAAATACGTAATTCTAAGTATACTTATAGTCACACTTTCAAGTAAATTTTAACTATGCGATCATAATTATTTTTTTAAGAAAGGCCCCTCACAAGGAAATCTGATATAGGATCCACTTAGAGCTAGCTAAGCCAGGGGAATCCCTTGGAATTTTTTTAATAAGCAAACTGCGTAAGCACTCTGTGAAAAAAAGCAACATTCCCCAGAATTACTTTTTTTTCCATAAATTTGTTTTTGTGTTGAAAAAAAAACAACCTTTTAAACTATAAAATAAACTTTTAAACCTTAATTTTGTCAGAGGATTTCAGAATGAAATAAATTGAATATAAAATGAAATATTGAATGTAAAATGTTAAATTTTAATGAGCCCACTTTTATAAGAAAGATATCAGTGGATACGAATACAAGGCAAAAACAGAGCTTAGTTTAGTTTATTTGTAAACTGGCATTATTTAATTATCCTGAAGGAAATATTACGTCTAAAATCCCTATAGTCCCTCGTATGTATCAATGAAAGTTATAATAGTAAAGAAAGAGCAGAAATTTGGAGAGACATTAGTTCACTTTTAATCAGTCCAAAATGTATGCCATATTGATGATAATTTTGGGAATATCAATACATGAAAGAAAACTTTGCAATAAATACGGCAATATTTATAAAATCTGCAAGGAAGTGAGAAACAGAAAGGTGAATTATAAAACTCACGAGGTTTCTTTTTTCTTTCTGCAGTAAATATAAACTATAATGTGATTAGTTCGAAATTACATCCGAGATTTTATCCAACATCCACCTTACATTTTATCATTTATGCAACAACTTGGCTATTTTGAGTTCGAAAAGAAGAAAGGACCTTTAAAATAATGAAGAATATCGAATCCCTTGTTGATTACAGGATGTACATTTTTTAGGAAAGAATTAACTCAACAAAATTACATTCTTTTGAGATTTCTTTTCTTTTTTAAATGTCAATGAGAAGGAAGTTTATGCTTAAAAATGCTTTTAAGTCAATTAAACCTTTTACAAAGCCATAATTTATAAAATTCATGAAATGTCAATTGAAAACTGAAAGTTTTGCGAAACTGTATTTTTATGACGTCATCAGAGAGAACTTTTGAATAGTAGCTCAGAAACAGAATTTAGCACTTTTAGGATGCCAAAGAAAATTAAATGTTTTCTAAAATAATTTACATATATACGATACTGTGATAATTTTTCAGAATTGAATTGTGCAAATTAATTTGGATTAGTTTTTTAAGTTATTCTTTTCAAATGTAAATATTCACAGAGGCTCAACTTTTCCCCTGGAAATAATTTTATCAATACGTTACGTAGATTTTGGCGATCTTTTGGCGATTACTATGCCGTAAAAGGTAACCCTAAGCCAGACTGTTTCCGCCATCTTGCAATCGCCAGTGTATTAACTACGCGGAGTACCTGATGACGAACGAGACCGGTTGAACTTGAGGTTGCCGCTGGTGTGTCTTGTTTGTGGAGCGGGGTTTTGGGTGCCCCATTAGATCATCTCTTGTACATAAAAATTTTTCGCTATGTCTGGACAAACTTTAAACGACAGATTAACTGCTGCAAGGCATGCTCTTGCTGGTCAAGGGCTTGCTAGGATTGTATGCAAAGCAACGACAGAAGAAGTAATTGGACCAAAAAAAAAGCACTTAGACTGTAAGTATCAATATTTCACATAGTATCTTTCATAGGCGCATATTTGCTCATTACAAAATTGTATCTTATTACTAAGAAAAATATACTCATTATCTAATATGTTGAATGATACGCAAATGTCAATTTCCATGTTTTTAAATGCCGTTGATTTGACCTTGTGGTCAATTGTATGTTTGATAATGTATTCTTATCTGTCACACTTAGATGTAACTGATAATTGACAAGCTAATTGTTTGGCATTTCAACTGTAGTTAACGCGAACAGTTTTTGGGTAGAGTAATGTGTTGTGATAGCACCGCCCCCTTTTCCTATCATTGACCACTAATGAAGAAATAACTATCCCGGAGTTTGTTTTATCCCTATTTTTTTAAATTGAAAGTGAATAAGTTTAGAATGCCTAGAAATCTGTGTCTTATTAAAAAATTCACAATTTGAGTATTTTGAATTTCTTATTAGTTTTTGTTTTTCTGCTGAAGAAAACAGGAGTTGAAATGTACAATTTGTATTGATTATAGGGCGTTAAAATATTCCTTTTTTATGGGTTTTACAGCAGTAACAGAGTTTTTTCCCCTTTTCAACTTTTTAAGATTTAGTATTTTTAAGTCCACCTATTAATTTTGTAGTTTTGAGTTTTTTTGGGAAGTTTTTCGAACAACGACCGTGTGTGTGAAAGATTTAAATGCACTATATATTATCTTTAAAAAGTCAGAACTAATGTTATCATTTATAAATTTAATTGAATTATTTTCCCTTTGAAACTTGTTTTCGAGTAAATGAATACAAATTAAAGTATATTTCTTTTATTAATAAGCGTAAGTTTCAATTAACTTTTGTTATTATTATGATATACAACTACTTATATATTTAAATGTTATCAAGCTTATGATACTAATGGGTTTTAAAATTTTACTAGTTAATTTTATTGAATTATTTTGAGAAATTTCACTTAGCTGATGAAATTTTATTAGGCTAAGTAACATTTGGAACTATTGTGAATTTAAATTTCTGTGATTAAGGAATTTGCTTGAAATTTGAATGTCAACTGCATTCCATTAAAACTAACATTTAACTGTATTGTAATATAAAGAGTAAAATAATTTCATAATAGAAGTTTTTGTAATGAGAGTTTCATTGGTGCATATATATTATAGGTTTCATTTCAGTTATCTAAGACAAATGTGAAACTGTTTAAAAGTTCAGAGATAACATTTATGAATTCTTATTTTATACATTAAAGAAAAAAAAGTTTAGACATTTGTATTCTATTGTAAAATTAATGTATTTTATTAAAACTTTTGCAAATTCTCAGAATAATTGTTAACTAAAAGAAATAAACTGTTTTTGTATAATTACTTTTATAAAAACTAATTTGTAAATTGTATCAAAATTACATATGGTATTTTCTTTTCTTTTGTGTTTATGAAGTATGTATTTGACTTCTGAAAATTATGTGATTAACTCGACACATAATGTTGAATTGGTTATTCTTAAATAGAATTTCTTATTTTATTTGTATATTTTTATTAAATGTTTTGTGAAGTACTTGTATACTTATGCATTACTTAAATGTTTTAAATATGTATTAAAATAATTAAGTACTTGTATTTGTACTAATTCATATGATCGATTTGAATAATTGAGTAAAGGCTTTTAAATTACTATTCCTCCTTCCTTAATTTTGTTAAATATATTATTTTGAAACATGGGTACTTATTTATATCATTGACCAATTTTGTGAAATAAAGACATTAATTCAAAAAAGTGCTGTCATCTTTAAAATTATGTTTGAACATGCACAGCAATGGTTATTGGCAGTGTATTGATGCATTTGGTGATGTCTCTTGACAAAATTGATCGATGGTATAATATGCAAGTACTAAAATTTATAAAAGTTCATATTTTACATGAAAAATCCATGCGATTTTAGATACATTTATTGCTGTTGACTGTTTTTCCTGAAGTTAAATTATTTCATTAAAAATTAAGTGATTGAAGGGAATATTTTTTTCATCAGATTGTCTTTTTGAGAAACATGTTAAGATTTTTAATTTTTAAATTTCTTTTTTGTAGTTTGTTCTTGGTTAAAAAATAAATTAAAATTGATGATTGTATATTTGTTAAAATTGTAACATGTTATTTTCAAATATATTCATAATTCAGGAACAAAAGATAACTTTTCCATATCATATAGGGATAAAATAACATTTCTTTATTTTCATTACATAAAATCTTTTTATCTTTATAAAAAAAATTTTTTAGTTTTTCAATAGTCTGTCTTTTTTAAGTCATAGACCTATAGTATTTTAAATTTTCTAGTCTGAATGAATTTAATCTTAGCTATTGGTTAAAGCAGCTATACAATCTATCTTTAATCTCCCATCTATTATAAAATTAAGTTTAAGGTTTTAAGATATACCAGAGAATTCTTAGAGTATGGTATATAATTCTTTAAACTTATAAGATATTGGTCAATTTGAAAATGTACTTGGGTTTCAGATCTTTCTTTTTGACAGGAAAAATAAGATCACTTTAAAGCAAGAATTTATAAATTGTGGACTTGCTGCATCTTGAGTTATCGTATAAATTAGCTTGTCTCATGTGAACTTGAAATAAGTTGTTCTTTATTGATAATTCTTAATTTGTACACAAGCAAAATAAAGCTGTGACATTTGTTATTGGTGTTAAGGCCATATGTTTTTACATTGCATATTTACTGGTTGCTTAAATTACATATTAAAACGTTAATTTTCTGTTTATATTTTATCTTTTCAAAGGGTGTGTAATAAAATAAAATCTGAAAGATTTACAAAAAAGAATTAAATTTTTCAATTAAAATGTTAACATTTTTAACTACTTGCAGGGTAATCTAAAATTAAGTTTTTAATATTGTGGTTGGTAGAGTTAAAATGGGTCTTGATGCGATTTAATGTATGCCTTAAAAATTATATCTAAATTCTTCTGTGGACATTTTTTATGTGAAGACCTCGTTTCTGTTCAAAAATAGTTTGATATAAAATCTAGTCCAGCTCTCAGGAAACTTGCAATGGTTCTCAAAGTCCTTGTTTAATTTGGTTTACATTAAGTCAATGATGGGGGAAACTATCATCTGCAGGCCAAATGCATCCTACTTAAAGCTTCTATAGTCTGCTGTAAATTTGAAAGCAATTGTATAGAGATTTTGAATTAAAATAATTAAAAATTTTTTCAAGGCCATATTTTATTTTTTGCATTTAGACATTTGCTATGGAAATATCTAAACTTTTATAGAAGTTTTAACTTTTGTATCTATGGAAAAAATTGAATATTCTTTAAATATGACATGAAGTTATTAAATTTTTTTTATAATTTATTTTTTACCCATTTCTTAAAAATTAAAGAATTATGCAAAACTATTAATAGCATTTTTACTTTGTTTTTAAATATTTCAGAATGTTTGGTCTTTATTTCATTTCATTATTATAGAAAAGTTCTTGACCTGTACCTAAAATATATATTTATCCATATTTATTCTACATAATAGAGTTCATATGACAAACATTTGAACTAATATGGCTCAAAATTAAATACACTAAATTAAAATTAGATTAAACTTTTGATATATTGATGAAAGCTGTAAGTTATTAATGAATAATACATAAGGTTGTTGAGTAATGCCTTTCAGTTATTAAAACAAAAGAATGCTGTGTCTCCAATTTTTTATTTGCTTGCTATTTATCTTAATATAAGAGATGACTTTCATGATGTAGATACCTTTAAAATTTAAATGCTAAACAGATTATTAAACCAGATTTTTGACTTGTAAGCCTTGGGTTCGAGTAGGCCAAAAATTAATAGGTGTAGGAAAGAGATGCAGTATTGTACTTTAAAAATTCAATGGGATTGAGATGAGATACCATAGTTGCCTGTTAAATGCAATGTTTCCAGCCAATCAGTTCATGTACCTTATGGATGCTAACTTTTTCTTTTTACAGAAACTTTTATGTATATATTTGCTAAACATACTGGTAAACAAAAATATATTTGGTTTGAAGTCCATATAGTACAAGAATTTTATTTTTTAAAAATCTTATTCCTTGGACATCTTGACCCAATAATCATCTTTGACATTGTATTTGGATTTATCAAGTCTGTCTGCTTTGAATTCAACTCAAAGCACGTGATCACATTTATCATGTGATTGTCATGAATTTAGACCTTAAAGCTATCATGTATGCAAGTTTCTAGAATAGTTATCAGTTTCTTTAAACCATCATTCAGTGACTTTGGGCTATTGTTTCTTAACTTTATTAATAGAAAAATGTTTAATGCTATTTCTTTTATAAACAATGTTTTAAATAAAAGCTTAACTTTAAAAAATACTTATTCTGTTTCATATTGCTCACATGTTTGCATATATACTAGCTGATGGTGTAACATTAAAATTAAACAAATCTTGGATAAAATGAATATTTTTAAACAGAGTTAATATGTATTGAAAAGATTCCATTTAAAAGCTTAGTCGCCTCGAATAATTTAACAGAATAAGTCTTTAACCTTTAAATCGTTTATTAAATAAATATTAAGATGACTAAAATATTGAGAGAATACGCCTTCATCAATGTAAAGCCATTAAAAATCTGATTGAATAATGCAGATTTTAACCAAGTAAAAATAGTTTTTAAAACCCCCTCTTGTGCTGTTTTGAATCTAGGTTTTATGCTGTAGAAATTTGAATAATTAAGTAATAGTAAAAATTTCTTTCATTTTAATGATTTACATTTTATCAGAAAGGCGCCCAAGATTTCAAAATATTTTTTCTTAAAATGGATTTACAAATTAAACAGTGGTGGGAAGAATATGAATCATTGTGCACCTGTGGAACATGCTCAAGCAGGCCCTTTCCTCTACCAACTTTCCTATTGTATTCTAGTATTTCTAGTATTTGAAAGGTTGATATAATTTAGGGTCCTGTCTGTAAAAAGATTGTAATTTTTAAAAAAAATTTCATTGTCTGTATACAATTTCAGTTAATTTAATTTTAATGATTATTTCTAATATTGCATGTACCATTTTGAAAAATGAAATAGTCCAGTCTGTGAACAGTCGTTTGCTTTTTGCCTTTTGAAAAATTTCTTTTAAAAATCTAATATTTGAACCTAAGTTAAACTGTTTGGTTGTCCATTTTGTGTTTGAAATGGATTTTTGTACGTTTCAATTTCTTCTCGAAATGTTATACAGCCCTTGTGTAGCTTCTAAGCGCGGCGTTAATAATCTGCTCAGATATGTATAGTTGTTTGTGGTACATGAGAATTTTATTGCTATCTCTTAAAATTGTATGTAACATACAATTTTAAGAAATTGCAATAAAATTCTCATGTAGCTTTATCTGGCGGACTATCTTTCCTTTTACTTATATGTATTGATTTAAAATAATTCAAATATACTTTAATTTTCATGAGACTTTAAAAGTTATACAATTTCAAGTATTCTCGCAAAGAGCTGAAATAATTTTACTGGATAACACATGCCTTTTTCGTTATTAGTTACATTTGGTACTTTCCGACTTAAAATTAACCCTGGAAATGATTGATCCAAGTCTTAGTTCTGCTGGTAAATTTTAGACTGCAATTGAATTTATCGTAGTTAAAAAAAAATATTGGAAAAATAGTTGCTGAAAGAAACCAAGAAAAAATCAATTTCAAGAACTCCCCAAGTTCTTATTCAATGATTTCGTTATTTTCCGGAAGAGTGCAGTTATTTCTGGCTTTTACTTTCAGACGAATACTTAATCTAAAACAACACTCCTTTGTTCATTTCTAATAAAGACTAGCTTTGTTTTTTAAAACCTTACTGAAATATCTGGGGCATGTTGTCAGGGGGGTCAATGGCATCCATTTTTATACACTAACATTTACTTTAAATAACTAAGGTGATACCCGATTAAAATTTTCAGTTCCAAATTTTTTTTCTCTTGTCTAAATTTATTAGTCTTTATTGTTCGTATGTTTATTTTTTTGTTGATCGGTATGCGTCTGTTTTTTAAATACTTTTTGAATGTTCAATTTTCTGTTCTTAATGGTGAAAACAAACAAGTAGCTTCGCGTTTGATGTAAGTAATCGTTTTATATGTATATTTGAGTGACATTGTAATTTTTATGTGTTTCGGTGGAAACCTAGTTCATTTAAAAGGTCGACATACTTTTTTCAATTGGTGCGCGCACACACATACCTTCACGCTTTTTTTTTCCTCTCCCTTACAATTTATTTTTCAAGGTCTTCTCCAGGTGAAAGGAAGGTTAAACCGAATCATCGACACTGTAGCGAGGAAAGAAAGTATTAATCCAAAAAGAAACTGGTTTTTTTTCCATATTAACGGTCGCTCTCATGGTTCATTGTTGCCTATTCTGAGGTGAATCGAGCGGTCAATGGCGCTAAAAAATGCAAGATTCATAATTTTTTGGACGAAATTTGTTTGAGTCTTTCGTTTCCATTATATTTGAAAATTAACATCTATTAATTGTTTCTTCCTCTAAGTTCTGAACTGAATGATACTTGTATGTAAAATTCGGACCATGCGAAAAATCAACGGGAAAAATCTGTTTTGAAGGTCCTGCACTTTTAAATAAGATTTTTCACCGTTCTTAATTCGTTAACTCCCCTAAACACTTCTAAAAGTTATTTAAAGTCGTGGTTGCTCATTGCTCTGTATTTTCGAAAAATATAAGTCAATCGAATTTTGTGATATCTTATAAGTAGGCTTAAAATCTACTTCAGAATGAAATCGATGTTAACTGCGCTTTAGACGGTGACGTGGTACAATTCAAGTATCGATCGAAGAATCTATTTACTCGGTATTTCTCGCAATATGCAATATCTTGCAAATCTGCGAATAAAGCTTTAATAATTTTGAAGTAGTGTGTGCATATTGCTGTTTTCAGTTAAGAAATGCATGTTTTATGTCCTCAATCGTTCTTAATTAAAATTAGTGTTACAATAATTCTCTCTCTAGCTTTTATTCTTTATATTTTGATTGAAAAAAATGGAAACGCTGGATATCCTATTTCTTTATCGTAGAAAAACTTTAATTTCATGAGTTATTGTTTTTATATAAAGTGCTATGTATAATATATATTCAATTCATTATATTTGTGCTTTTGAATTCTCATTATCAGTTAGAATAATTCTTCGGTGTTATGCATTTCATGCCAGCTCGGGTGTCGTCCTCGTCACTTGACTGAGGTTCAAAATTATGAGGTCCGTCGCCAATAGCCATTGTGTTGCTTTATAGTGCTACATAAGTAACTCTCGCTCAAATCATACGATAAAATTACAAACCTAAAGGTGAAATCTCGAGTATTGTTCTTTTGGTATTTAAAAATATAAACTGGCATTCTTTAAAGTTGCACTTAATAATGTGGGAATAACTTCCTAATTTGAATTTGCTAGTGGCCTAAAATGTCGTTGGATTTTAAATTTAAGGGGACACAGTACGATTCAATTGACAAAAATAGGTCAAAAAATCAAATTAAAATTTTTTGGATTAAATTATTTTTATGTACTTTTCTATAACCTGACAAAATTTGAAAGCTCTAATCTTAAAAAAACACAATTGTGATAGCTTTTGCATTCGTTTTTATTCACATTCCTATGACAAATCAAAACTTTAAACTTATCTCGGAAAGATAAAATAACTAGTTTGTCTTCATTTAAAATGCTAAGGCTTTTTTCTATTGTGCCAAATGCTTTGAATTTTTTTCTTAACCTATTGCTAATAGTACATAACAAAAGTTAGTATGCATTTTTGAATCAAAGCAATACTTATTTTTTAAAAAAATAATTGAACTTAGAATTTGTACATTTTTTAAGGAATTTTCAATAAGCATTCATAAAAAGTATTGTACGAATACCAATCATGTTATCGCGAAACCCATACCAACTTTTGTTATTCATAGTTTGGCGTACTTGTAAATCAAATTTCATGTGTGTATGTAAACTTTTGTAGGAGGAGTAGCATTTTAAAATCACTTCACAAATTGTAAGTTTTTTCCTTAAAAAAAAATAAATGGCTAACTTTTTATGAAATTTTGAGCAAAAATCTGTTTTACACAGGAGGCAACTAAAAATTTTTGAAAATCCTTGAATTAAAAGTTTTTGCTTTAATCGTACCATGTCCCCTTAATACATTTAACTTGATAAACACTTTAGAAAGCAAAAATATCGATCTTCTGATTTTAATAGAATTGCCAGATTATTAACAATTGATAATTATCGCTAAAATTAAATTGTGAGTATCCTTTATTTGTACCATCTGCAGGTGAATTGCATGTTAAATTGTTCCAATTCAATAATTTTTTTATTAAATGTGTTTGTGCTAATCTGCTTTATCCGATTGTCTTTTATTAATGAATTATTGCATTAAAACAGCAACCCAAATCTCGATTTTCAAAGAAATCTTAAAACAATCAGTTTAGTAAATTTCTAAGTCAATCATTTAGCAGCTTAACATTTATACACCGATAAAAAGAAATCTTGCATTAAGTTTTACTTATTACTCTTGAATTTGAAGACTATTCTTAAAATAGTTGTCAACTTTCCAGATCTTACGGACCACTGATTTTTTACGTATAATAAAGAGCTTCCATGTTTACTTTATTTCACTTTTTTCATTTTTCTTTGTTACTTCTCGTATTTATTTTCAACTTTGTTATAGCTCTTTTGCATATTTCATGTATTCTTTGAGAATATTAAAGTGTTTCCTTTCCTAAATTGGAGTGCATTGATTTTACGAAACTTCAGAATTCAGAAGGTTTGATGGCATCATTGGATAAACTATCAAAACACTCAACACAAAATAGCTGTAAATCTGATTATCAAATTATAGAAATACAAATTTAAAGGGATTTGTGTGAATAGTATTTTCTTGAGGGCTTCTTTCTTCAGTTTGTGGTGTCAACCTCGTCATTTGATCGTGGTTTAACGTTAAGAGATACAACCCCAATAACCCTCATGTTGCTTCAAAATGCGGCTTGAAAAAACAATAGTCACTTTGTTTATTTAAAGGTACCTGACGAGGATTGTCGAAGGATTTATAAGTTGGCTCCCATATTACAATAAAAAAATTCATTGCAATGTTCTGGCAAAAAATGAACATTGAATTACCTGTTTTCAAATCATCCTCATTTTATGGAAAAAGACTTCTATATTTTGCCTGTATGTAGCTCGGACCTCTATACAGAGCCTGAACTAGGATTTTTGAAGTGATATAATTTAGAAGTGGATTTTTCCTTATTTTTATATATCAGTGGAGAAATTTTAACAAACGCCGATAATTGTTTCAATTGTTAGTCACTCTGAAGATTTGAATTTTTCAAAAATCCTAGTTCAGGCTCTGGAGAAGTCTTGGCGAAATATAAGCAAAATATTTTTCATAAAAGAAATGTTTAAATTTTTTTTTCCAAAATATTGCATTTGAGTAATTTTTTTTATTAACAATTTTTTATACGTGTATTCTAATCTAAGTGATATTAAATGCTCCTTTGTACGCTTTTGCAAGATCACTGTTCCGAAGGTAAGCGGATTATTTTGTTCATTATCTTTATATTTTTATTGGTTTATTTCATTCCAATCTAAAACTAAAAAATGGGTATCGGAATCAAACTATTTGATAATTGTATCTAGAAAGTGCGTAGTTTAATATACATTTAACCCCAGAGAAAACATCCGTCATAAAAAAAAGCTATTCGATGGGAATCCATTTCGAAGCTGAAGTGTAGTAGTGATTGGAATACCTCAAGTTGCCTTGGATCATGGCGCCTTTTTTTTCTCTTGTGTATTTCGTTAATTTAGTACAATATAAGAATTTCAGAATATTTTATAAATCAAACGTCCACGCAGATATTTCTAGGTTATCGGTTGGTGACCGCTGGTCTTAAAATATCTCTTCAGAATTCTAAATCTCTTCTCTGGGACATGTATTTCGGTTATCATGGGTTGTTGTGAAGAAAGGCAAGATTCTTTTGATAGTGGTTTTGTTTTATTTTGTGGGTCTACTTTCCATCCAAAATACATCGCACTATCTGTGAGTTCGGCAACTGAAGAACGATTAAGTTCTATTTTAAGATATCAGAATGGTTTTTAATTGGATTGAGGTTAATGGCTGTATTTGAATGAAAAGGGGGGCTTAATATTTGAGAGAATTGTTTTTGAAATGGAGAATGATCGCTGTATAGCTTAAATGATCGGCTCTGATTTCTTTTTGAGTTTGTGTTTACTTGTAAAGACTGCATATCTTAATTTCTTTAATCGCACGGGACAATTGGTTAATTTGTCAATTTTGTTAGTTTTCACCGTATTTTTTGACAAATTTCGGGAATAATTTGAAATTTTATACCTCTCATTGATTACAACTTGAGTCAATTTTATAAAATATTTTTAACCGACATTTTTGTTAAAGTAAGTGAATAAAGTGAATTATTTTTTTAAACCTTTTTTATATCCTTTCAATCAGCGGTTCTTAAACTTTCGATCGCCGCAGACCCGCTTTAGTATCAGCATGACATCGTGGATCCCCAAGATTTTGAATATTCCTCCTCTACTTGATATTCTTGATCAAAATGCATGTTCTATTATTTTTTTCATTGGGGACAATTTAGGGATCTGGCACGGCACATCTTTCAATTTTTCCACGAGGACTTCCAGAATCTGTAAAAGAGGGAAATTTCAGCGCTACGAGAAACTCCACGGACCCCCTAGAACAGGGTGCCAAATTCACGAACGGCATGCAGGCCACAACAGGCATTTTTGCGGCCCGATAAGTATATCGGCACAAAATAATAAAGATAAAAATTTCTCCCGAAATTGGAAAGATAGTAACAGAAGAGATGTCAAATGTCACGACGTAAACATTAAATTCTTGTTCTTTTATGTTTATTATAATGTAGTATTCGAAATAAACCAAAGTTTCAATAAATATTGATTTCTTTTTTTGCGCCCCCCCCTGAAACCCACCCCCTGTTTGTTTGACCCAAGTTAGCCTTTGTGTTTGACTCCCTTTCATTGGAAAGGCACTGCGGACCCCTAGGGGTCGCTACTTTAGTGTATAGATTGGCACCCCTGTATAAATCTTGCATTATTATTCCACATCCCCTCAAGATTTTTGCAAGAATATCACTATGTATCATAACGATTTTATTAATTCTATTTTAATCTTATGTCTCGCACTACCCTGTATGGCCGCGGTAGCCTAGTGGTCAAGGTATCGGATCGTGGTAGCATGTCATGAATTCGAGCCCAGTACCACTAAAGACCCGCCGTGCAGGGAAGCGATGCACGTTAAATCTGTTGAGAGCTCAAACGTCCTCCCGTTTGTGTGGTAATTAGGAGAGGGGGTGGCAGCTCGGATGTCGTCCTCATCACTTGACCATGGTTCGAAATTACGAGGTCCGTCGCCAAAAAGCCCTCGTGTAGATGAATAGTGCGACGTTTATATTCACTCACTCATCCAGAAGTCCTGTCTTATTTTTTTAAGTATCCGAAAATCATCTCTCAACGTGGTTGCGGCCAAGAAGTGATCGGCTTTGTAGAAGGGTCGTGGGTTTGAGTCTTGGTACTGCCGTGTAGAGAGAAATGATGCGCGTTCAATTTATCGAAGCTCGTTACCCATGCTTGGACTTTGTGGGATAAAATAATTAACAGACTTTTCGAGGCTCAAAGTCCTGTCGTGGTGTGGAAGTTAAGAGTGGGAGGAGGGGGGAAGCAACTCGGGTGTCGTCCTCGTCACTTAACTATGGTTCTAAAGGAGGATAGTCTTCAATATCCCATGTACAGCTTCAAAATGTGAAGTTAAAAACAAATTTCATCTCTCAAATCTTAATCTAGGAACTTTGAACAGGGATTTGATGACTACACAGTTCAGTAAACACATTCATATCTTGGCTTCGAGACATGTAGTCAATGTCAGTAAAACAAGATACCAATCATTGGCATGACTAAGTAATTTTAGCGCGTTTTTCACATGTTGTATTTTACAATAATGCAACTAATGAACTTTTTACTAACAGAAAGTAGTACTATACTTAAAAATTTTTTTAAAATTAAATTTAAATATGATTCGGCTCATCTAGGGCACAAATACGACCAAATGCCGAAAATCCGAGGTAAATCGGTTAATTATTGGCTGAGAAAAAGGTATGACAAAATATGGAACAAAGACGAAATTTGCGTCCTAATAGCGCTTTTTTTTACACTACGTGAAAAACGCGCTAAAAAGCATGTGATTGCTTTTTTATCTGATTTAAATTTAAAGGTTCTTGTTTATGCATGTTTGTAGTTTTTCATCTGTTGACTTTGAAGTGTTTGTTTTTGTGCAGATTTTTCAGGTATTGACATTTTTGAAATTTTGTTTTCCTGGTTGCCCCCCTTCCTTCCCCATTTCTTTAAATTTTCTGTTGAAATTGATATTAGAATTGTCAGATTTGTTATATGAAGTCTTTTGCTACATAATTCTATCTTATTTTCTCAACCTTAAATTAACTTTATTGTTAAGCCGAAATATATATCCATATTTTTTAAAGATTATTAGATTTAGAGAACTTAAATGCATTTGAATTATTACATGAATATTTCTATGATTTAATCACACTTTTTATGATTATTACTTAAACATTATTTTAACACGTACCTGAATTTCGTTGATAATATGTACATTGTCAGAATATAACATTTTCTTTTATACATCTTTTATTTATTTTTTACATGACACTATTTTTAGGTCCTGTTTTTCGAATTTTTCATACTATATTTAAATTAGATTGGATTTGTTTTAGCAGACTGTTTTAAACGCCCGATTTGATGCAGTACTTTAGCTGAAAGTATGAATTCATAAATTTTTTATGTAATCAAATATCAAAAGATTTAAATAACTGTTTCGTTAACGTCTATAGTTTTATCTTAACACTATTTATTTAAACTTATAAATGTTTTATTCCTTAAATCAGTGAACGTTCATAATTCTACGTTATCTTCTATTCTTCTGTCTTAAATCGTAGCAGCCACTTGTTTGATTTGCGTCAGATGGTTTGTATGCATCGAGATTTTTCTTTCATGTGGCGCTTTTCCAAACACGTCATCGCAATGGGTTGTACCTTTTTTTAATACACGAGATGTATTAAACTGTTATGAGCATACTATGTTTTCTTGTCGTCTTTTTCCTTTTTCGCATTGCAAAGTTTTGTTATAACTTCGTGAGGTAATAATAATAGTGAGGAAACCAGATATTATTAATTTGGCTTTTATCCAATAGCTACGGCAAGGCAATCATTAAAACCAAATAGTTAACTAATTTTCTCCCCTCCCCTTTATTTGCTTACGTTTTGGGATCTATTTTAAAATAAAATCTTGCATTATTTCGCATTCGTTGTCGTCATTGTCTCATTCGTTTATCATTTTTCTGGTGAAATCCAGTTCGTAAAATTTTCAGATATGCAAGGAGGGGAAGAATATAAAGCAATGTATATTTTACAAAATGTAAACAAACAAAAACGTACGTGGAGACTTGAATGATTTTAAATGCATAGATTCCGCGGAAGGTGGTTAAGGCAGAGTTGTGGTGGCAGACAAATTGTTTGTAAAAAAAAAATTCTACATCTTTCAATCTTCTCGTGACGAAATGTGGAAATTTGAAAGTACGCTATCGGATGTATTGTTTATAGGTTTTGTGATCACACAATGTAATTTTGGCACAAAATAAGTTTAAAAATTAGTTGGGGAGGGGCATTTCTCGCGCGCGTTTTCTGACAATCATAATGAACTCGAATGAGCTATTTTAGAATATTGTTATGAGCTTTAATCTTAAAATATTTGTTCTAAAGTCTGCCTGGATTGAGTTTAGGAACGTCTTAAGGCTTGAGCTAACTGGGCCCGGGCACAGAGCCTCGTTTCGTTCTCGACTCTTTAAAATTATCCGGATTCTGGTCGAATGTGGTAAAATGTTATTTACGTAGATATTCTTTAAAAACAAGGAATTTCAAACTACATGTCAACTGGCAAGAGTGGTAAGATTAATATTATGGGATGAAGGTTGTCCATGCCTAGGCTTAATACTATAAACAATCATTCAACTCATTTTGTCGAATTGCGGCCTTCGTGCTTAGGTTTTTGAGATTGTGAAACATGCGCTTTTATTTGTTTCAAATTACGAAGTATTGAACGAGTATTTGACAATGCATGCTATATACTCTAATTTCAAAGATCTCGGGTAGGGCCTACTTTTGCTTAGGGGCCCAAGGACTCAAATATCTTAACAATTCTCTAGGCCCAGGGCCTCAAAGAGTCTTAAGACGTCCCTGATTGAGTTACTTCATTTTTTAAAAGATAATGATGAAAGAGGATAAATTGTTTCACAAGGTCAAACTTGGAAATTTTTGGTGTAGATAATTTTAATCTACGTAATCATTCTTGCAAATTCAGCCAATTTTTTTATATAGAATATTTTTTATAACATCGGATATGCTTGAACACTTAAAATGAAGCCTTCAGTTATAATATTTTTAATATGCTCCTGGGGCCACAGATGACCCTGTGGATGCGGTAGCCTAGTGGTCAAGGTCACGGCAGGTATGTCATGATTTTGAGCCTGGTGCCTTTGAAGACTGGCTGTGTCGAGGAGGCCGCTGCAAGTAAAATGTCGAGTCTCAAAGAGCTGATGGCGGGGTGTGGTAGTTCGAAGATGTGGTTACTCACTCGGGTGTAGCGTTCGTCACTTGAACGAGGCTCAAGTTTACTAGGTCCGTCGCCAATAGCCTTCGTGTTGCTTTATCTCTCTTCGTATCTTTAATATCTCTCATCGTATTTAATGCTTGCATTTCTGTTTATTGTATAAATTTACAACCTTTGTGTGCGTGTGTGTTGAAATACAGTACCGTGTATGAGTTCATTAAAATTCGTTCTTGAGTTGTAAATAAATTTTTACTTAAGTATATATCGAAAGATTTCGACTGAAATCTTTTATGCATTGTTTTTGTTTCAATATTCGTTAGTGGATAGTCCGATACGACTGTGGATGTCTTTGAAATTTTTCTGTTTGATTTGTTATTTTTTTCTAACGTATTGCGGTTATTTGTGCAACAAATTGTCGTAGTTTGGGTCAAATTTTGGAAGTAGTCTCGGAAAATCTTAAATGATCCAGCAATTCCTCTTTCTGACTATCAGAATTCTTGCATCTCTTGATTTGCCTTGAAGAAAAACAGCATTTGGGGATAAGAATTATGAGGGTTTAAATTAAAGGATAAATGCAAATCCAGTATTTTATTCTCGGAATGTTAAATACATGGGCAAAACAAAATTTCTGACGTCGTGACGCAAGTTGGATTTATTTCTTGTGTCGTTTCTTCTCGCTTTCTTCGTTTTTCAGAAGAGCGATGCTGACCTTCAGTGCAGCCTTTTTCTCAACTCTTTTGTAAGCGGATAAAAACATTTTTAGGTCAAGGGGTCATGTGTGATTTAACATCCTTCAAAAAACCACGCCTGTTGATCAGTAAACATTTGTCGTCTTAACTCAAATCAACCATGAAATCTAGAGAAAGTGCATGCATTTCTTTTTCGTCTCCCTCCAGTAGTTTCTGCTTTCCCCACCTTCAATAAGAAAAACACGCGCACAGTAAGCGAAAGGATAAAGAGTATACTTAAAATGAAAATTGCATGTTGAATTTTTAATTAGTGCTCTTTAACTCGGGGATGAAATTCTTTTTTTTTTCTCCCTTTTTGAAGGCTGCGTTAAGTTTATTTTCTAATAAATTGCACTTTTTCATTTTTAGGAGACTCCATTATTATGGAATTGTACTAAACATCAAATGTGAGCTAATCTCAATTCTTGGATTGTAATCTATGTTATGCCGATGATGTCAGGAGTTTGATAAATATATTGTTTCATTGCAGAACTATTTAGGTCAGGGGTGGGTAGACTTTTCCAGGGTACGGGCTACTTCCAATTTTTTCGAGGTGTTACGGTCCACCTAGTGGCGCAGGTTAGATAAGAAAAAGGTCTACAATAAATTTACGGAAAATGTGTGTGCTTACCTTATAACGACATCAAAATAAATTGCACTTTTAAAGCAAAACGAAAGATACAAACATAATATTGATCACAATTATAATATCAAATGATGCATTTATTATCAGCAATTCAAATTAAACATTTTCATCTGAAGTTAGTCTCGTAGTTAGTCAGTAGAACAACAAGTCTGTATTCTGTCAACCAAACAATCTGGAATATTTCGGTATATAACTGTAAATCTTCAGGACCCCCAAATGTCTTGTAGGTCCACCGGTCTATCGAAATCGACTTAATGCCCGCCCTGATTTAGGTGATCCAGAAAATTCTTAACGCTAGTTATATTACAGTAACCTGACTGACTTTTTCTTAATGATAAATTAATAATTTGTGGATTCAAAATGAAAAACAAGAATGACACTTTTTCTTCGTCAAATTCGAATTCATCCGAATGTTTGCGATCAATTCCTACTCGCCTTGTAGAGGGTTCGAAACATTCAATCTTGCCTAAAAAAATTCTCACATAGCGTGCTGTGGAGATTAGGATGCAAGCTCAGACAGTGACCGCGGTAGCCAAGTGGTCAAGGTATCGAATCATGGCTAGCGTGTCATGAGTTCGACCCCAGTACCACTGAAGACCCGCCGTGTAGGGGAGCGATGCACTTTAAATCTGTCGAGAGCTCAAATGCCCTCCCGTTGGTGTGGTGTGGTAGTTGGGAGAAGGGGTGCCAGCTCAGGTGTCGTCCGCGTCACTTGACCATGGTTCAAAATTACGCGGACCGTTGCCAAAAGCCTCCGTGTAACTGAACAGGGCGACATTAATATCCACTCACTCACGCAAGCTCGGATATCATCGTCGCTTGACCGAAGTTCGAAATTACGAGGTCGGTCGAAAATGGCTCTCGCGTATCTTCCAAGTGTTACATTAATAATCAATGACCCTTGAAGCCATTGATCCAGCAACCACTTCTGACTCCCATTCCTGATTTTTTTTTTTTTGTGATGTATCTAGTATGAGCTTTTAGCAGCACTATATAATCTGCCGGTTCAAGATATTAATTTTTCTATATACTTCAGATAACTCTATTCCTTTTCGTATTGAATATTTCAATGTGAAAAATTATAAATTGTACTCGAGATGGGGGGGGGGGGGTGAGAAGAGCGAGAGATTAACAGGTATTAATTTGTTTCATTGTGTTGCAGAAAGTTTTCTTAAACCTTAAAGGAATTCAATAAGTTTCTTTAACAGCTTTAACTTCGACAAAATCATTATCATAATTTAAGTCTTTCGTATTCAAGGTTCCTTACTATATAATACAGTGCAGTCAAACAACTTTATCACCACAAAAGCATTGAGTTCCACTTGAGCGTAGACTTCAGATTTTTAAAAAAAATAAAAATTAGACGTTTAAATGTCGCTTCTGTCTTGAAGTTCTATGAATACTATCAATACACAAACTTGGGAGTAGCCCTAAACATAAAGATCTTGGTTCAAAAGATCTAAGTCAGCCGCTTAATTCATTGTGGTGTTCGAGCTACTAAAAAAGGAGCAAGATGAACCTGATATGAAATATTCAGGCATCAGTTTCTCGTAATTTAACCATTCCTTTAAATTTTAAAAGTTCATTTTGCAGAGGCAGCGTTAATAGAACGTGTTTCAAAAACTATGTCGATGTCCATCTTAAATAATGCCATTGCAAAAAGAAATTCCAATTGTTTTACGACTGAAGTATAAAAATATTAAGTATGAGCTCTTGTATGGAACAAATGAATTACTCACTTTTTGTTTATTTAAATACTTGTTGATAAGAATCTTATGACCAAGTCCCGTTTGTGTCTAATTCTATTCATTGTTGAACTTAAAAAAAACTTTTCGACTTAAATCTTCAGATACCAAACAAACGGCGCATCGCGTTTGTTCCGTATCACGCCGTGTGTGTTCTTTTGTTTATGGGTGTTTCCCGGTAGCAAGCGAGTGCGTCATCTTTAAGACTCATCTTGATTGTTCTACGGTCAAGAGTCTTGTGGCAAAAAGCCAAAGAAATGTATCTCGCACACAATTGTAATTCGTGTGGAATTTTGTTACTGCATAACGAATTGTATGCTTCTGTGACATGGGTTTCACAATTATCTAACGATTGATAACAGATATTCAAATAAATGCTTTTTTGCATGTAATTAAATTTTAAAAATATATCAAGATATCGACAAAGGTTATTACTACTATTGTGAATTTCACATTCGAAATTTGAATAGCTTATGTAATGCATTCAATGTAATAGATTAATTGGCTCTGTTACAAGAGAAACGTTCCTCTTTCTGCATCCTTTTCAAGTTAAACCGATTGGTTTTGAGGAGTTGATAATCAGAAATAACCAGAATTGTAATGTAGTAACTATAAATTATTCAGTATACATATATGAAATAATGGAAGAGAAAAATAAATGGTGAATTAATTTGTTTCTGTGTTCTGTATCTCGTTAAAGGATAAAAAAAAATCTAGTTTACTAGGGGAAATGCCCCTTAATTATTTTGTCTACAAGAATCAACTTAAAAATGATTGGAAAGGGGAATGTAAATTTTTAGTTGTGTGTTTATAAAAAAAGTTTGTCTTCAGCGGGAACTATTATTTTTAAAGATATTTCAAGAAATTAACTTTTGCGATTTTGGAACGCATGAAATTTTAAATGTTTTACTTTAGAAAGAGAACTATACCGGATTTGTAAAAGTGCATTGGTAACTCGTTTGGTTAATTTCAGTTTCTGTATTTCCTAAAAAAAGTGTTATTCGAGCCTTTTCAGTAAAAAAGTTTACAAATGATCACTCGGTTTAGAAAGCTTTGTTAGTATGAGTGGTTTTCCTTTAAGCTATCTTTTAAAAATCTAAACTTTTTATTTTTCTTTGTTTCTGTAATGGAGTTTTAGAATATTAATGTATCGTATCTATATATTTGGTAAATTAAAATATATTAGTCCGGGCGATTGAAATATTTAGCTTATCATACTGATCCAGACTTTTTACAAATTTTTATGCATACTTTGATAAATTTCAAGTTTTTTCAATTCCTACTATTAGTTTACACTCTCTCTATATTTATCTTATTCAAATTTTCAATTGTTAATAAAATGCATTTTAACGCACTCAATTGAGCTGAAATTTTATGTACACTATTTTGGATGACAATACAGTAATTTAATTATAATTAATAAATTAATTAATTAAAACTAATTAAAGAATTACAAATACGTCCACATTGGCATCATTTTTGGCGACCATTTTGACGATTTGTGTCAACTTTAAAATGCGAGAAAAACATTTTTAAGAGCTCGTTTGAGCTGAAATTTTCTATACTATTGTTTTGGGGTAACAGTACGATAATTTAAGTATAATTAAAATTATTGACTGAAATTAATATTTTAAAGAATTAAGATACAGCCACGTCGGCTTCATTTTTAGCGCCTTGGATCAAAACTTTAAAAGATTTTTTCCCCTCATGTTCAAAGCTGAAGAGTTGAACTGAAATTTTATATAAAAGATTGTTTTGAACGACAATGCGATACTTTAACGAAAAAAATAAAAATGAATTGCCACTTAATGTTATGATTCTGTAATGTGTATACATATTTATATTAATTGTAACTATTTAATAAAAAGTAATAAAAATAAATTATTTTTGGTGGTCTAACATGTAAGTAGGAATTGACTTAATTTTTTTTATATTACTTGTTTAGACTCGATTTGATCAAGATTTGGCTAAAACACAACTCTACACACATGCAACTCCATTCCTTTATGATTAAAACTGGCATGTCGAGTTTCATTACCTTCTAGCCACGAGAGTTAAATTTTCTGAGTTTGATTTGCACGTAAATAACCAGTTTCTTATCGAAACTAGCTACATATCTTTTAATCTGTCTCCTTGTGTCTGTGGTGTGGGATTTGTCTTCATATCCTAAGGTTGATCGCAGGAAGTCCGACAGTAATGGGTTGAAAATTAAATTTTAAATTTTTTAGTGTTTTTCAAATTGTACTGAAATATGCATGGAAATTTTTTTTAAAAAAATGAAAGTAGCAACTTAATAAGGTTATTGTATGTATTCTAATTAAATGACTTCATTCACACACTTGTGTTACTCATCCAGTAAACTATTGCAGTAATCTGTATTGATAAAAAGAATGTGGACAGCGGCTGAAGCTCAAAATTGTTAAATCGATCACCATTAGCCCTCGCGTTACTTCAAAGGGTGACGTTAATTAAAAAAAATATTCAAATATGGACAAAAGACGCAGTTTGGTACTTTGAAACTCGATGCTGCTGTATACTTTGAAAGGAATTTCAAGTCATTTCAGACTTTTTTAAAAATTCAATGTTGCAATTTTTGGTTTACTTTTCGGCCTAACTCTCGAACGATACGTCTAGGGATTATTATTCTGGTATCATGCGAGAGGTACAAGAGTTTATTTTTTATCGGGCCTGTACTCGGCCGGATTTTTGAAAATAATATTGGGAAGCGGTATTGGGTTTTTAATTTTAAAATCGCTCGGATCCATAAATTTATTTGAATTACTTGGTATGCTTACAATGCATCACTATGTACTGAGTAAACATTTTGGCGTTTGTTTTTGTTGTGGAAGAAACGTTAGTTAATGGATTTCTATAAAAGTACCAGCACACTTGGTTCGTCTTATCAGCCGCTATTTGACCGTAGTTAAGTGGCCGCGGTAGCCTAGTGGTCAAGGTATCGAATCGTGGCTGGTGTGTCATGAGTTCGAGCCCAGTACCACTAAAGACCTGCTGTGTAGGGAAGCAATGCACGTTAAATTTGTCGAGAGCTCAAACGCCCTCCCGTTGGTGTGGTAGTTAGGAGAGGGAGGTGCCAAAGCTCGGGTGTCGCCCTTGTCACTTGACCATGGATCAAAATTATAAGCTCTGTCGCCAGTACTCTCGTGTGACGTTAATAAAAGCTATCATTTTTGCTCTTCGAAGATAAGCGCTGTAACTCCGCGTAACTCTCGCACTTAGTACGTCAGGAGATATATTGACTGCGTTTTTAAAGAGATCCTTACATTCGTGTTTTTCTTTTCTTTAGAAGAGTTGTGGCTCTTTTTCAAAAGAATTTTTTCCTCGTCACTTGACCAAGGCTCAAATTACTAGGTCCGTTGCCAATAGCCATGTCGTTGCTTTAGATTGATTCGGTTTTTTTTATTTACGACGCAATCAACTAAAATTATTTTTTCAGAAACTTTGCTTCTGGCAATATGCTCATAAGTGATTCTAGTTTTACTTATCTTTGATATTTGTTTATTACATTGCAAGTAAATAACTTAACTCCAATGATTTTTTTTTCGTACATAAATATTCAATAGTACTGCTTTAATCTCATTCTTCCCTTAATTTTTCATATGTAATTTCTCTTCCTAGTGGGCATGCACTTTAGAATTGATAACTCACAAAGTCTAAACATCTTTTCTCTTTGGAGAAGTATATCAAAATTTGTATACAGAAAACGGGTATTTACATTTTATTCTTTCGGATATTTTTTATAGAAAGTGTTACTCGAGGGGGAAAGTGATAATTCTCCCAATTAGTTACCGATGAAAACATTTGTATGATACATGAAGATAAATATGTGAAAGTAAAACAGAAATTTGAAAACTGAAACGTTTATTTTGGACATGTGAAATAATCGTCGAATGAGTTACTTGTGGGAAAAATTTCTAAATGAGATTTTATGAATATATGCTTCGAGTTAATGAATTTCATGTCGAAGTTTGATTTAAAATGCTATCCATCTTGCCAAAGTAATGCTCTGTGATGTAACAAATATTTTGAACCTGCACTTAATGGAACTAAAATTCATTATATATATATTTACTACCATTGGATGATATAATGCCTATATTTCAGAAATCCTTATATCTTGAAGTAATGCTAGTAGCTATTAAATATAATTTAGTAAAAATTATTGCTCTATATATTCACAACATTGTTAGATCCATATTTAAGAGCCATCTTTTAATAAGTGCTATGTAAGAAATTTTTTGTCTTAAAAATTTAAATCTTTTTATTTCCAGTAGCCTGTTGCATAGTTAGTGCAATTTTTGTATTAAAATACAGGATGTCCGGGCTTGAATTAACCAAAAGTTGTGGCTTATTACGGAACTACCCATCAGAATATAATAAACTGTTCATCCGTGGATTAAAAAAACTTCAGATTTTTTTGGATGTAGTCCGATCGGCCGCTCGTACGCGCAATCGCAAACGAAAAACTTGTTACACTGACTTCATTAGTAAAGATGTGTCTGATTGAAACGGGTACGCGAAACTATTTTATTTCCAATGAGGAATGGAAGAAATTTGATGTGGCATGAAAGAGTTCTGTTCGAGAATTAGTACATAAATATACTTTCGAAACTGGATTTTTAACTTCTGTATTATATTTATACTGTTTAATACCGGGGTGGGCATTACGTTGATCGTGATCGACCGGTGGACCTGACCGACTTACCCGAACTGCCGGGTTATCGAGTGCAGTTTTCAGGACTACTGTGCCATTTTTCGAATGTCTGTGCATATTTAACTTTCTTTTATTTAAGTCTTATACGATCGGTCTTGTTTAAAATCCTTGTTTTTTTTTATTATCGCTTTCGAAAGAAAAGCAGAAGTCGGCTGTCCTTCCGTGTTTCGATTCCATCACGCCTGGCACCATGCTCCAGTGAAGAATTGAGCAACACGCTAGTTCGTGGTGAAGCTTTCTTCTCCGAATTCATCATGCACAGCTCATTAAGCTAGATAACCGTACACGTAAAATATTCCAGGTGATTAAAATCGGAAAATACCAGCATTCCTGCTGATGTGCTCTGACCTCCGCATGCCATTTCTCTTGTTCCATAATGCCCATTTCCATCTGTCGCTCGACTTGGGAATCGATCCGGGAAAAAAGGCGGAGGGGAATTTCGGAAGCTTGCTTCTACACGGAAATTTTTTTTCCTCTGGTCGGTATTCGTACAACGATGTCACGTGTATATCCGGCCGGTCTTTTTAGGCGAGATGTGAATCTATGGAGATGTTTGTTTTTAAAATTTGCTTCACTTCTGTCATAAATGTCGAATAATGCTCTCAAATAATCACTGTTAAACTGTATCGCTGTTAAATGTTAAAGAATGAAAACTGATTTGTTTTTTTTCTGTGTGTATATTAGCTATTTTTTGTTTACGTTGCTTTAGCAAAACTATCAGACGTTTTCAAAAATTAGTTTTAAAATTTAACCACTATGTGCAGTTTTAACCATTGTTCATTTTAAGCATTTTTACCGGACGCTGTACTTGTTTAATTATTTGAGAATTGTAGCATACAGTTTTATTCTAATATATATAGTAAATTTTAAAAATAAAAAGTCGTTTTTTAAAAACTGTTTTGCCCTTTTTTTACCATGTTTTTACGAATTCTTTCTTGTCTGTCCGGGTAGAATTTTGTAATTGATTTTAAACTGATTTCCCGATGAGATAGACTTGAAATTTGGATCATAGCTCAGAAGTGGATGACAATGCATGGAAATGTGAAAGAAATTTTAGTCTCGAACCTCGGACCCCCGAGGAGGTGGCCGAGATTTTGAAAAAGGACCTTGTAACTCCGAAATTTACACGAACAAAGACCACCTGTCGATAGCACAAGTCGAGTTGCATCTACGTATCCAA
Source organism: Trichonephila clavata (assembly GCA_019973975.1). Classification (NCBI taxonomy): domain Eukaryota; kingdom Metazoa; phylum Arthropoda; class Arachnida; order Araneae; family Nephilidae; genus Trichonephila; species Trichonephila clavata. Next base: position 67,232 of record BMAO01030668.1, on the reverse strand, counting down.
TTTCTTGACTCTGGAATCAAAGAGGGGCCCTCAGGTTACCATGTTTTTATCAACTTGCTTTCTTGTATGTCTGTCCAGGTCGAATTTTGCATAATTGAGGTTTTAAACCAACTTTTCCCGATGAGCTGGAGACATGCATGAAAATGGTTATAAAAACATGGTACATTAATAATTTTCTTAATAAAATTTTTTTAAGAACTAAAACAAATCTTGCTACGTCATTTTAATTTTAGAGATTTGTTGTCTGATTCTATTTTGAATCTTGTCTCGTGATTTTATTGAATAACTTGATAACACAAAACATGCTGCTGTAGATTTTTTTTATTAATACAATATAGTTTTAAATTATCCTTCCATTACTATTTAATAGAATTTTTTTTATATGTATTTTATCAGTATTTGCTTCTCGTTCGCCCCCCCCCGGTGCCACTGAAGATCCGCCGAGTAGAGGGGGCTGATACACGTTAAATCTGTCGAGCTTAGTCCTTCCGTTAACGTGGCATGTTAGTTTGGAGAGGAGGAGGCCAGTTCATCTGCATTCCTCGTCACTTGACCGAGGCTCAAAATTACGAAGTCCATCGTATATAGGCCTCGTGCTGCTATAAAGTGAGATGTTAGTGTAACTATCTCTCGCTTCTAGTGGTCAAGGTAATGAACTTGTGGCCGGCGTGTCATGAGTTTGAGCCTAGTCCCGCTGAAGACCCGCCGTGCAGGGGGCGATGCACGTTAAATGTCGATGCTCAAACGACCTCCCGTTGGTGTGTTGTGGAAGAAAGGAGGGGGTGTCGTCCTCGTCACTTAACCATGGTTCAAAATTTTGAGGTCTGTCGCCCCCTCAGGGGGCTCACCTTCTTTAGGTGAGTACGGGTGTCGCAATCCCGAGGTGCCCTAGTGATCTTTTCCTTTTCCCACGTGGTTTACTGTCTTTGGTAAACACGGGCTTCACGAACCCGGGGTACCCTAGTGATCCTACTCTATTTTCGACCCTCTTTCTTGTCATTCAATTCATTCTTTCTTTCTCCCTGTCTAGACCACAGATATTAAAACAAATGTTTGGCGCAGTATAGCCGACATCGGCTCTTGCGCCAATAAGCCCCAAAATCACTCACTCACTTGAGGTCTGTCGCCAAAAGCCCTCGAGTAGCGACATTAATATTCACTCACTCCCCCCTCACCCCCAATTTGGTAAAATTTCATCTTTTATGCTAAAATCGTTTTCCATTCGATATTTTTTACTTTGCTAACAAGGATAACTTTTTGATAAGACTTCTTGAAATTTTGTTTCACATAAAATATAATCAATGTGTTTTCTCAGTGAAATATTTAATTTTTTGATATCTGATTTTCTTCACCCCCCGCCCCTTCTCGTGTTTCAACTGGTCGCGCGAAAGTCACTTTTCTTTTTTTGTGAAATTAATATTTCAACCTTGACTGAGTATTCTGGGTGTAGAAATTTCGACTGGGAAAAACAAAAGCATATCCTTTTTAAGGAAGAGCTTAACGGAATTCTGCGTTTTCTCTCATGAATTTTTCATTTAAACTTTTTCTTTCACCTCATCTAACCATGCGTATACATTTTTGCGTGTACTTTTACACTTTTTGGAGGTCTTTCTACAATATTACTTTCCTCACAAATTCCCTGAATATGTACAGTTTCGAGAAAATATTTGAAATTTTGAGTAAATTGATGGATATTTGTTATAGATTGTAGGTACTGACATTTTTCTTTTCACTTTATTTTTAAACTGTTGAATTTTGAATGAGCCATTTCAGCATTTAATTCTAAAAAAAAATACTGAAACCGATGCAGATATGTTTCTGTTTATAAAAAAATAATTAATCTGTTAATTTGACTATTAAATGTTCTATAAAACATTGCTTTTTCTTTATTGTCTCGTTATTTCAAAACTGGTTTTTCTCTTATTATTTTAGAACTTTATCAATGTATTGTACATCCCGGGTGAACCAAAAGTTCGTTCAAACTTTAAAAATTCTTAAAAAGGAAGAAATGATAAAGTAATGCGGTTTGCAAGAAATGGGATCTCAAGGAAGGATTTTTTTTAGTTGCAAAAAAACATTTTCAGTTAAAAATATCATTGATAGAGGACGCTTACAATCCGAAACTCAATTTACAGGACAACAGTACACTCCATTTATTCTTGCAACTTGATCTCTAGAACAATGTCCAACACAATTAAGACTCGCAACACCTGTTATTGCAGAATGCAACATGTCTGAATTGCAGAAATCTCACACGACAGATAAAATCTTTGAGTTCGGTCAATGCTGACGGGGATAAATGGTACACAAGTGTTTTCTAGTAGTACTGCAACCGTAAGTCAATCGGAGTGAGGTTGGGTGAACATGGTGGCCATGCTATCTTACAACCTCAACCAATCACTGTCCTTATTAAAGGTAGTTAGTTTATAGGGATCGTTCTACTGAACAAGCATAGAATGGAGGTGCACCATTCTTAATGAAGTTTACACAGCTTTCATTTAATGCGGGAACGACTAAATACAGTCGAACCTCCATATTACGAACCTCTATACTGCGAATTTTTCTATATAACTTTTCCTGGAACGAAGAACATTTAACGATTTTCTTAGTAAAATAACCTCCCAATAGCGAAGTGCATTTTCTATGTAACAAACTTTTTCTTGTGATTTCAACTTTTTTTCCTCCCTATTTTTAAAGTATTTCTGGACATTTCAAGTTATTCTTTTAACACATTTTAGGGTGGTCATAAATCTTAAACTGGTTTTATTAGGTCTAACTCCCTAAAAGCAATAGAATTCTGGGCATTAAATCCAAGAAGTGTAATCCTTAACCCCCTATTGTACAGTTCACTAGAAATATCTTCGAAATCCATTTCATCCTCAGTGAAGTTGTCTCGTGCCTCCTTGTCCTGGAACTAGTCTCCGTTCATTTGTAGTGTTGATCCGTCGTACTGGTAACTTCGTTTCTTGTTGGCTCGAAAATGTCAATGTAAGAGCTTGAGCATCAAAGAAAAATTTAATTCTTCAGAAAGTAGATAAAGGCGTCAAGAAACTTTCCTTGCAGAAAAACTTGTTTTATGTGGTTTATAAAGAAAATTGAAAAATTAATCTCTATATAATGAATTTTCCATATAACGGAACTTTTTCGGGATTTAGCGACTTCGTTGTATAGAGATCCGACTATCTTTTCTGCTAAAAAGAAAATCTGACTTTGTAAACTGCACTTCTTGATCATTATTTTTTTAAATGAATTTTTAAAGTTTAACCGAACGTTTCGCTCACTCGATATATAGATACTTAAAGAAAAATAATTTTATTCGGTCAACAGTTATCCTGTTGAGAAACTTTCGTGAATAATTTTAATCTGATTATGGAATTCGCGCTTCAAATTCAGTGAATATTTGAGTACGTAATATTTGAAAGGGAAAATGGCGTAAATTTCGTATATTAGTGCAATTTTATCAAAACTAATTTTGCTTGCCATATTTCTAGAATTAGATGCACCATTAGATTTCAACACTCAAGAGTAGTCGAATTTTGAAATCGAAGGATGCCATAATTATTCAAAATCTGCCTGTAAGATATTTTAAATGAGTGACTAATTTGAGGAAATTTTAAAATGTGTAAAAAATCATTCATTTTAATAAGTCATTAGTTCTTGGAAAGTGTAATTAAACTTCAGGATTTCAAAATGGGAATTTTTCTAATCATTCTACTACGCGCAGTTTCATAATTTTGAAGGTTTCTATAACTTTTTATGCATATTGCTCAAATTTATCCCCCCCCCCTTGTATTAAAAGCTTTTTTTAGAGCTTATTAATTTTAAAAATGTCTCGCAGTATTCAGATTTAACTAACAAACATAAATTTTAATATGCCGCTTATTTCATTTCTGAAGTCTTCGATACAATATTTAATTTTTTTCCTATAATTTAATACAAAGTGTATTTAATAAAAATTGCGTGCTTATTGAATGTTCGATTTATGGCAATGTTTTTGAATAATCGGTAGTTTGGCCAAATGTTAACCGCTTGCATCTAATCTGGTTTTCGTGGAAAGGAAAGGGGTTAAAATTTCAGCCTTCCATATTATAGTGAGATTTTTGTACCTTTTTGTGTGTTTAAATTGTATTAAGGTATCTAACTACCCAGAAATAGTGAATTTTGCCAAAGAAATTGACAAGTTTTTTATTTTATAGTCTATTTTATTAGCTTTGTAAAAATATCCACTTTATTATTTTCCGTTCACTAGAACAATAACTACAAGTGTTTTAGTTAAAGCAATACTTTAAGCAAGATATGTCATACTTTAAAACGCGTTTTACTCGAAATGTGTTCTTTTAAATACTCAAACTGGACCAGCAATTGCTCTAAAAGTTTTGAAAATAATTAAATGAAATTTTGTGTGTGTTTTATATAACGGTAGAAGTGTTTTAACCCCTTAAATTTATCAATCACTGTTTTGTTACAAAATTTACAGTCTCTTATGTTAATATAATCCGTATTATTTTAAGCAATTTTATCTAATAACTAAGATAAAGTGCTCTAGTTTTTGTAAAAATTAAACTATCTCTTATCCTGAAGGTCATTTCAAAAATAAATAACATAGCAACACATCAGAATCGAAAAATTGAAAATCTGTTCATAAACTTTTGGTACAGAACGGGTCGCGTTTGTTATTTTTTTGTCAATTTTCTCTTGGTATGGAAGTTATAATTTGGTAGGGGCTTGGCGTCTTCCGTGTTTTTGTCCATGGCGAAACCTAAATTATTTTCCACAACAATCGTTTAGGTCAGTGATTCCCAAAGTGGTCTATAGAGCCCAGGGGTCTATGATAGCACGCAGGGGGTCCACGTCTGTGAAAAAATAATTTTGGGGTCCATGAGTTGTAAATGGGGTCTACGATAGTGACTCTCATTAAACCAGAGATCATGACTTTAATTTTAAAATAAAATTTAATCAAGTGAAAAACATATTCACCTGTTTCACAGATTTATTTACTAAGCTTATTGATAATTTGCAGTTACAAGGACCATCGATTCGGCGTTTCTTGTTATAATTAAGCTAAGGAGTATAATATTGGACGTCCCGAATTTTCCTAGTTTCTCAATTTGTCGCACACAATCTGCTAGGAAAAGGACGTTTTAACATATGTGCAACATTTAAATGCCCTTTATTCAGATTTTGAAACTAGGTTTGAGAATGCTTTGACTTTATATATGGTAAAACTACTGTAGGCAATTAATTAATAAGGTCACATTAAAGAAAAACATTGTCATATTACAAGAGGAACTGATCGAAATAGGCACTAAGATCTTAAATTAAAATTCAGAAAGGTATATCAGAAATTTTAGACGCACCAGATTCATCTCTCCCGTTAAAAGCATTTGTTTGTTGCTTAGGGGTGTACTTTATGTAACAGTTATTTTAAGTATTAATTAAGTTTTAATTTAACATGCGTGTCTTAGGTTTTAAACACTGTATTTCATTACAGTTAGAAATTTAAATAGTTTAAAGTAAGTATAGCTCTATAACCAGCTGTCAAAGAGACATTTAAGTTGATAAATTTTCAAAAATTCTTTATTAGAGGTAAGTAGGGGTCTACTCAAAACCGAAAAACATGGGAAAGGGTCTATGAAACAAAAAAGTTTTGGAACCTCTGGTTTAGGTGGTAGTAGTGCAGCGGTAAATGAGAACATTCTGTTTTAAAATAGAATTTTGTTTCTGTCGAGTTGCGAGTTCGAGTCTTGGTGCTACTGAACACCTGCCATGTAGATGATCTGATGTGCGTTAAATCTGTTGAATCTGCTAGCTCATGTTGCTTTGTGTTTCGTGACTTAATTCTCGTATTGCTTCGAAATATGTTTATAAAAAATAATGTAAACTGAATTTGTTCTTTAACCCTTTATCTACTGCATTATGATTCACTGCAGTTTTTTTCATACAATATTTTTTTGTATCACTACATTGAAAATCAAGGGATATACATAAACAAAGTACTCGACTTTGGGAAATTTAATCCGTTGGAGCTAATTAGATATTCAACTGTAAAATTAATTACATACACTGTTCACTTAAAATAGTCGCATCGTTTTCTAAGGTCTTCATTAACATACAACAACAACAAAACACTTGCCGTTCGGCCATGTCAATTTTGTTCCGAAAAAACAGTTAATCTTCGCAATCCGATCAAAATGTCAGCCGTAAACGCAACTTCTGCTATAAAACTATTCGCTTTCCCCGCTAAAATACTCATCATATAATCCGTGTTGCCATATATCTTGGAAGAGTGGATTTAAAAGAATATTCCTGCTAAATATCGTCAGAGTATAAGTAAAAAATGGTTATTCTATGTAATTTGGGATTGAGTGGTACATATAAGTACCGTCGGCAGATAAATGGTTTTTTTGGTATTTGTGCAACCGGCTTTCTTTGTCAACAAGCCTTGATTTAACGACGATCCGGATTAATTTTAAGGAAATATAATTGCATCTAATGAATCGCTTGTAAAATGTAGCACTCGGAGTTTTGGCATGCATGGAAATTTTATATTTTTAACAAGGGTAATATTTGTTTCCCGCGTTTTGTTGGTAAACTGATTTCGATAATTGTTAGAATAATTAAATGGTTCTCGTTAACGAGTCTCTTTTTTTTAAACCTTCTTTAAGCACTGCGGGGGGGGGGGAATTAGACTTCAATTTAAACAAAGTGTAATCTTTTCAGTTTTAACTCGGTGCACGTGTACATGTTTCTGAGATGGGGCAATCTTGTCTTTTTTGTAGTGAAATATTAGTCTTGAATTTCATTACGCATTCAGCCGTCTGAATACAATATAACACTCCAAATAATTCAAAAAGCACAAATTTCCAAAGCCATTTTGATAACATGACCGAACTAACTTCTTGGTTAGAAGTTTCTACCTAAGACACGTACTAAACAAAAAGAATTAGCAGTCTTTGACCCAAATTCGAAGTTTTTGGTCACATGACTTGTACATAAAACCTTAGACACGACTTCCATTTCTGTTCTTTTGGAAAAAGGAATTGTGTGTACATTTGTGAAAAATATGGGGAGTTCTTAGAAAAATGTTTTAATCAAAGACAAAACATGAAACGCTTTTGAGGTCGAAATAAGTTTTATATTAATAAATTTAAATAGCGAGTTTAATTGTGTGATTAATTTAGTTTAAGTATTGAGGAATTAAGTTTTTCTTTCTTTTTTTTACATATATTAAAAATATTTTATCGCCAGATAAGAGGTTAATGTAATTTTTACTTGCCCTTTTCAACCCGCTGTTGTGTTCTCCGCTTTTTGTTAGCTTTTTGATTGAATATTATTCGAAGTACAATTAAACATGGATGTAATTTTAAAATCGTATGCAAGTATAGTTTCTTTTAAATCTGTGTTTAAAACTTCTAATATACTCTCGAACATTGAAAACGCAACATTCAAGAACAGCGTAATAAATGTTGGATTAGGAATTAAGAATTTTTTAAAGATCTCCATGCGTAGCAAATAGTTTGTTTAGTCTAAATCAGAGGTTCCCAAACTTTTCTGTCTCGTAGGCCCCTTGCCAAGCTTTTCAGTTTGGTTAGACCCCTACTTACCTAATAATGAATTTTTGCAAATTTATCAACTTAAATGTCTTTGACAGCTTGTATAAAGCTATACTTACATTAAAATAATTTAAATTTCTAACTGTAGTGAAATATAGTGTTTAAAATTTAAGACACACACGCATGTTAATTAAATTAAAATTTAATTAATACTTAAAATAACTGTTACATAAAGCAACAAACAAATGTTTTTAATGGGAGAAATGAATATGGAGCTTTATCCATTCTGGTGTTTCTAAAATTGCGGATATCAGTTTCTAAATTTTACTTCAAGATCTTGGTGCATATTCTGATCATTATGGCATTTTTTTTTTTTTTTTTTTTGTGAATGTGACTATATTGTCTACTGTGGTATTACCATATATATAGTCAAAACATTCTCAAACCTAGTTTCAAAATCTGAATAAAGGGCATTTAAATGTTGAACGTTGGGTTAAAACGTCCTTTTCCTGGCAGATTGTGTGTTGCAAATGGAGAAACTAGAAAATTCGGGATGTCGAATATTATACTCCTTCGCTTAATTATGGCAATAAACGCCGAAATGCTTCTTGTAACTGCAAATTAACTTCATTTATAGTAAATAAATCTGGTTTCCACTTGATTAATTTTTCTTTTAAAATTAAAGCCATTATCTGGTTTAATGAGTTATTATCGTAGACCTCCATTTACACCTCATCGACCTCCAAATTTTTATGCTGATGTGGAGCCCCTGGGATCTATATAGACCACTTTGGGAATCGCTGCTCTAAATGTTATATGGGGAGAGTGTTTTGGATTTAAAAGCGTTTAGTTTTTACTTTTTAACTGTTTAAATGTATATTTAGCATACAGTGGTTTTTTAACAATCTGTGGCTAGCAAAATCAAACTTTTCAGGAATTTGTAAGTTTTGAAAACTTATTGATTTATATGGATCTTTTTAGAGTTAAAAGATTGCAGAGAATACTACCTTTGGTTCATCTAAACGCTTTTTAACAAAAAATACAGTAAAAAAAATGTTACATATCTGCATGAAATTTGATTACTTGAACTCTCTACCGGCATTTTATCATTGCATTTTTTGCATATATTTCGCGCCCTTTGAACTTTGCATGACGTACGTTATTTTGAGACTGCAGTTTTAACACATTGGTAAACATCTCGAGATATCTGGGTTCGAAAATATCTCGACACTTCGTATTTTTTAAAAACGGAACTAGTGTTTCATTTTCCGATGCAAATCGTTTTATTAGTTAACCTCTATTACCAATCGTGAATTCAGGAAAAAATTATTGTGGTGTAGGTCAAATTTTTTTTGTTTTTGTTTCGTGGAATTTAGTGCATAATGATGCGAGTACAAACACCTCGGATATATTACAATGATAAAAACATTAAAATCTGATATTAATAATGGTAAATATTCATTTACCATGATTAAGATATGCAGCTTTGTTCTGGAATTTCATGTTAACACAAATAGTTGATATTGATTTTGGTTGTGGTTGCATCTATAAATAATTTAAACATTCTTTTTGTTAACCTTCAAGCATATTATAAATATGAAATGTGTTTTCGTCACTCAACTCGTGTATGCAAATTAACTTTGCTGAAAATCTTGTCTCCCAATAATAGCATTTTTATCGATAAATTAAGATTTTCTTGATTTAGAACAAATTCTAATTTTCTCATTCTCAATCATCTTTGTTAAAGGAAAACAATTTTGTGACGAAGTAACCATCTTAAACCAGTTAAAGTTTTATATGTACGTGGAAATACAGGTACATTTTTTCAATTATAAGGGAACAATATTTAGCAGATTTATTTTTTAGTAATACGTTGGAGTAGAAGTGTGAAGATACGCAACCATCTATATGCAAAGAGCCACATACTGCTCGCTATCCGCGGTTTGCTACTCTACGTGACATTAAGTGAAAGAAAAACAGTAGTTCAAATGCTTGAAAGCCGATTCGCATTGATAGTTTAAGATTTAAGGACAATTGTGGGCCTTCTGTAAATCTTGCCTGGCAAAAGATGTATATTTTTTTACTAGTTTCGAATTTAGCCTTCGTTCTTATTGATTACACAAACAAACGATTATCAAAGTTACACACACGTTCAGCGACACTGATTATTCCTAATATTTCACTAACCACAACCTATCCTTGCATTTCCCGTTTGCTCTCTCGCCTCTCCCGTATCAGTTTTTTTTTTCCGAATTCTTTTCCGGCTATTCTCGGAGAGGTCCAGCGATCCAGTTTCATACAATTGACCTTACCTGCTCGTAACCAACCCACTCCACCCACTGTCTGTCACGAAGAGGAAGTGCCGCTTCAATTGTGCCCGTCGCTTATTTTAGTAAAAGCAGGAGACGGAGGCTGCGGGCCTGTCCTATTTGGGCAGTTTAGAATGACCCGTGTTCGCCTTTCCGGTCGCTGAAGAGGTTCCAGTTCCACGCTCGATGCTTCGAGAATTTTGATCAAGTATTGGGGTTTATTTCTGGTTAATTATTTTCTTTCTGATAAATGTTTCTTGTTTTTTCCCTGTTGAGTTTTGAAATTAAATTTATAGACGTTATCATTACCACATGGGGATTTTTAACTGCTTATATTTACAGTAGTTCTTGCGTACACTCGCAGAGAAGATCTTCTGAAGCATTACCCTAAATTTTCTTAATCGGCTCTGTAAAAAGGAGTTATCTATCCATCTCGCCTCGTACATACTTAATGTATTAGCTATGTTAATTTGAAACAGTGTTCCAGTGCTTCCGAAACTTTTTTTTTGTTCCCCGGAAATGGTAACCATTTAATTAAAGTATAAATTATCACGCATATTGTAGTAGTACTATTGGTTGTATTTGCTATTGTATTCTTAACCCCTTACGTGTGACGCAAATGCGCCAACTTTGGAAAACCCGACCCGAGTTCTGGAGAGAAATTGGTGTTTCTATTACATGGAAGCCCAGACTTGGTTCGTCCAACGCGGTGATAGTTAACCTGGCCCGTATCGCCCACTTGTGGGCGCTAGCCCCTTTTTTGGTGGGCGCTACAAAAATTCTGATTTTGTATTTTTTGAAATTTATCTTCCTAGATTTTTCCTTAATTTTTTTATTACTATTTTTGCCAACACTTTGCATACTTTGTGGCGTTAATTTCTTTTTTTTTTATTGCGAGCAGTAACAAGTATGTATTCAAATAAACAAAACCAAAATTCGTTACTCGGGCAACCAAACAGACAAAAAACTCAACATATTCTTTTTTTTACATGTATTCAAATAAAACCAACTCCCGTTACTCAGTCAAACAAACAGGCAAAAAACTAAATATTATGCACTTCAATCAACCACTGCAAGTTGTTCAGTCAATCATTGCAAGTGTCGAAGGGCTGAATCAAATTTTAAAAAAATAAACCTTGTGAAAAATGTTTCCAAAAAAAATATGTGCGTGGATATTCTGAAGAATATTTGAATATGGGTTTTATAGAAGCACCACATAACAGCTTCCTATGTGTCTTTTATGCCAGAAATCTTTTTCAAATGAAGCAATGAAACAGTCGGTTAAGAGATCATCTTACTACAAAACATCCTGAATATGAAAATAAACCGAATGAATATTTTCAAGAACTGCGCAGAAAATTTATAAATCGTCCTACAATGAAGTCGCTAATTGAAAAGCAATGTTCTAAAAATAAAGACGGATTATTAGCGTCTTATCACATGGCGAAATTAATCGCGAAAACTGGAAAAAATTATGGAATTGGAGAATCATTGATAATACCGTGTATTAAAGAATTTATAGGTACGGTAATGCACCAGGAAACGGATATTTTAAAAACATTGCCGCTTAGTGATACCACGGTTAAAAAAAGAATTGAGGAAATGGCAAATGATGTCGGAAAAAAACTCGTAACAATTTTTAAAAAAACTTCATTTTCCATACAACTGGACGAGTCTACTATTGTGGACAATGCTTTATTGATGGTTTATGTGCGATACGCAGATGAAAATAATGAACTGCAAGAAGAAATGTTATATGCAGTGAATCTAATTACAGATACAACAGGATTATCCATATTTAATGCTGTGAAAACATATTTTGAAAAGAACAGTATACCGTTGAACAATATAATTGCATGCGCTACTGATGGAGCACCATCGATGATTGGATGTTACCGTGGATTTACTGCACACCTAAAAAGTAGTACCAAATGTTTTATGTATTCATTGCGTAATACACCGACAACATCTTGTAGCGAAGTCTTTAAGTGCAAGTTTGCACTCCTCATTGAATTTAATTATAAAAATTGTAAACAAGATTAAATGTAATGCTAAAAATGATAGAATATTTCGACAGATGTGCCAAAATAATGATGAACAATTCATTCGATTACTTTTAAACACGGAAGTCCGGTGGCTTTCAAAAGGTGTGTGCCTAACACGTTTTGTAGCATTATATGCCAGCATAATACAATTCTTAGAGGAAAATGACGAAATTGATTTATGTCACGAATTGAAAATCGTGAAGAATGATGCTTTTTATCTGGCAGATATTTTTAAACGATTTGAAGATGTTAATTTGCAGCTACAAGGCGCATTTAAAACACTTATTTGTTGCAAAAACACTGTATCGTTGTTTATAGAAAAACTGCATATTTTTCGTCGTAACCTTTTGAAAAAAGAATTTCATCAATTTCCAAATTTGTTCTCTATCAAAGAAGATATAACACCAGAAGAAATCGAAAGGTTTAGTGATCATATTAAACAACTTGCATTAGATATGAAAGTCAGATTTAACGACATTTTAAATTTGAAAATTTCTAATTGGATGTTAAATCTTTTTACTGTGGATGTAAATGAGGTTGATAATGTTTTCCAAGAGGAAATTTTAGAACTAAAATACGACGAAGAAAGCAAAAATTCGTTCAATAAGCATGGAATTGCTAAACTTTGGCAAAATAAAAAAATGCCCTAGTTATACCCGAAAATGTGGGAAAACATGAAAAATATATTAATTCCATTTCCAACATCATATTTGGTAGAATCCGGTTTTAGTGCCGTTAATAATATTATGAGTAAACAAAGAAATAGACTGAACATTACAGAACGGGGAGATCTTCGGTTATTTTTAACAAAAATTGAACCAGATATCAATGAAATAATTTCGAAGCATCAAGCTCAAGGTTCTCATTGATTGCATAACTTTTTAATTTTCGTTTTTATGAAGTTTCTTTTTTGTTTTTTTGTTCATTTCAAAATAAAATATGAATTTTGTGAAAAATAACATTTCTTAAAATCTTTATTTTCTTTAAATAAATAAATATATTATTGCTGGGCAAAAATGAAATTTTGCCTGGTAAAATTGCCAAAAGTGGGCGGCAGACCAGAAAAGGTTAACTATCTCTGGTCCAACGCATAACATGTGATTTACCATTTTCCTAATAGTTGTCGATATTTTCCCGCGAAAAGTTTGTCAGTTTAGCGCCATTTGTCGGAATTTTGTAATTTTCTAGTTCGTATGTACTAAACCGTAAAGGATTGGGGAAATTCAAAGGAATCTGTGAGGGACATGGAATTCGTAACAGTTCATATAAATGTATTGGTGTGTATTTTGTTATATTTATCTTGAAAATTATGTCATTTGATTAATTTTTGCTCAAATTATAGCAAAATGACTGCAATCCATTAACTTTCCCCATGTATGTGAAAATATTAAATATGGTAGTTATATTTTGTTTAAAATTTTGTTTTCTTATAAAATATTAAATTTCTAACATTTTGAGAACATGACCAAACTTAAAATCCCCCCACCCCCGCATTTTTGGCGTATTTTTCTTGAATGTTCCACAGGCAAGGGGTTAAAAATTTTTAAAAGTGGTTGTGGAGTCACGTATTTTGATTCCTGGGAAATGCTACTTACCGTAAGGCTTGATACTCGCTACATCTATGTTCAAAGTCTTCAGGTTGGGACTGTGTAGTTAGTAGAAATGTGGAACCACAACTTGGGCCTCATCCTTCTCACTTCCATTAATGACATCAGTTAAAAGGGTCCGTCATTGGCATCCTTCGTGTAATTTCTTTGATGCAACATAATTGACAATTATTTTTCATAGTAAAAGCTTCATCAATTTTGCAAAGTTTATTTTTAAGGAATGTAGTATTGAGTGGGCAAGAGTTGCATAACGGAGAATGGTCGTGTTTGATATGAAATACATTTCAATTCTTACTAAATAGTTTTCGAATTATGTATTCCGGTCTGGATTTCTGCATTCATTTACATGTTTGGACACAATTAAGTTTAATTTTATTTTCCAAACTATGTATATTGTAATTGAAACAGATCTCGTAATTGAGATCTTTTTATTTCACCATCTCAATATAATAGGGCTCAATCTTCCAGAGGTTCTTAAACTTTCGATCGCCACGGCCCCTTTTTATATATCTTGACATTGCGGACCCTCGAAATTTAGGACACGCCAAGTGGAAAGAAAATGTTAATTTTAGACTAACTTCTGAATTTTTACGAAAAAGGCACATTTTTAATGAAAGCGCAAGTAGTGGAAATTTAAAAATCTAATAAATTATACAGAAGTACAAACTTGGGTTTTATTGTTAATCAGTTCAGTTAATTTTGGGAGATTTTATTTTATGTTCAAATAGTAGAAAATATTTTTTCACAAACGCATGTTGATTTAAACCTACAATATTTGACAGCCAAATCGTTTAAATTTGGGAAAATTGCTTGCGTCGGTACAAAGTTCCCAAAAATTCAATATAATTCAGATAACTTGCAGTTCTGAAATCGGTTCTTTTTATTTGCTTTTCAGTGAAGTATTTTGCGGTGGGTGAATTTAATTTTGGATTTCATACAGAGGCGGATTAAGGTAGTTGAAGGCCCCTGGCGGTAAAAGGTTAGAGGCCCATGGGCTTAAGAGTCGAAAAACTAAAATAGTGAAAAGAGTTGCTTACTTTAAATTCTCAAAATAAAATGTATTGCTATAATAAAACTCATCGGCTAAAGGAAAAAATCTGAACTGTACATAAAAAAATTAGAAACCTTACTTAAGAGCTTACAATTTTGCTATACAGTTTGATTTCTCTTTGGCAAATTCATCAATTATTTTCACCATATCTATTTTGTCCAAAACATTTTATTCTGTATATAATATGGCCATTTTATTCAATTTTTCTTTTCTCCCATAGTACTTAATTATTTTTAACACGTTTTAAAACTAAAAAAGATCATTCACCTGATGCATTCGATATCAGTATTAAAAATATTTTCAAAAGTTTTTCTACATTAGGATTTTCTTTTGCATCTCGATAAATTTCTATCGGGCTTTTCATTGTATCTTTGTTTTCTTTTCATTTCTTGTTCCAAGGTGGTGTGATTGGTTTGTCGCAGGTCCGACACCCGCTCAATCCGCCACTGATTTCATATAGATAACAATTAACGCGTCTTGCAGATCAATTGAAAAAAAAAAAGATCATCAATTTTTAATCATCTTGAAAGTCATCAAACCTGGCACTGAATGAATTCTGTAAAAATGGATAAAGTAAATTTTTAAATCTATAACCGTTCGGAGCATTACTAACTTTGGTAGATAGTTCCTGCATTAATGTGCAATGGGATTTTTCTCATTATGACAAAAACAAGTTTTTCAGAAAAGAAGATACATGATCAACTAAGGTTGGGGAAAAATATTTTCCCAGTGATCTTAAAATTGTGTGTGAATTATTAAAGCGTTCCACACAAAAAAACCAACATTCTTGAGAAACAAGCCCTCACTGGGCAGTTCATAGTATTCCTCCAAATATCGTAAGACGCGCTTCCATGGTGTCGAAAGGGAAAAATACTTTGGAAAGTTAGGTTCTCCAACACTGAAGGAGCAACCTTTACAACAAAAATTTCTATTCTGATGAAATTAAATGTTCTTAAAATAAAATTTTAAAAAAAATGTCTAAGACAACCACATTTTATAAAAATTATAAAATAAATTGTTATTTTTTTTCTCTTAAATTTTATTAAATTTTTCATTAAGTCTTCGTGTGCCTCTGTTATAACTCTGCCGTGCCACATTGTGGCACAAATGCCGCGGATTGGCCACCCCTGCCATAAACTATCCCATTTCCCTTCCCAGTAACACGTATATTAATTTTTTTTCAACATGCATATATGCGTGTTCTTGGAAATGCTTGGAACTTGATGGTATAGAGACTAGAATAATTGTTTTTGTTAGTGCAGCTGAAGAAAATGTTTTCTCAGAAGTTGGAATGTAGAATTAGTCCGAGTTTCTGTTTTGTGAAAAATCTTGAATAAGCTGAATTAATGTGTATTCAGACACTTTAGTTTTGATACATAAAAGCTTTGAGCTTTCACTACGCGGAAGAGGAAAAGGAAAACTTAGTTTTGATTTTTTTTTTTTCTGCAATCGAAATTTCACAAGTTCATTTATTGTGGTTTTGATTACTTGTACCCACAGCGTGGTAATGTTTTGTATTTTCATTTTTAATCTTCGAACTTTCATTATCTGTCAGGTGTTTCTAAACTCATGCAATCGTTATCGTCTTCTGAAAATGAAGTCGAGGAAGGGAGGGAATTTTTCTGTTTGACGTGTATCTCGCTTCAAGTTTCCCCCATTTTTTTTGATTAATGTCAAGTCTTTGGGAATCGTGACTGCCTTATCCCTCAGTCAATTGTAACGTGACTCTTCACGGGCAGTATTGCTTTCTTGGAAAGCAGGTGTTTCTCTGTTCGTTTCTTTTTTATCTATAACTACTGGCTGTTTATCTCTCCATATTTTGGTAGTTTTCTTTTTCTCGTCACATGAGTTGCGATTGACGTTTAAGGTTATAGTTTGAAACACACAGCCAGAGAAAGTAGCTTTCACATAACGATAAACAATTCATTCTTTGTTTGATACTTCTGAAATAATTCACGTCAATGGGATTTTAAGATATTTTAATATAGTGATGCGACCTGTCTAGGGATTCTGTACGGTCCTTCACAAATTTTAAAACTGTATATTTTTCAAATGGGAAAAATTTCCATAAAAATTTTGAGTAAAGTTATATGAGCGAAATGTTATTGATGTAAAATAGACTAAAAATTTTCTCCAAAAATGGGTCCCATCACTATAAATATCCATAAAATTATAAAAATGTATCCTTTGATGTTAAATTTTTTTTTAAAAATTAATTTTCGGCTTTTAGGAAAAGAAACAAATCGGTTTTATTTTTCGCATTCATGTGAATGAATTTTCAAAATGCAATAAAGAATTTTAAAAAGTAATTTATATTTCCCCTCACAATTATTTTTTGCCCATTCTTATAAAAACATTCCCATCACTGATTCAATTAATGTAAGGCTTTTTTTTGTTCTTCAGTCCTTTAAATTACTTAGTTCAACACTATAGTTAAAATTTGAAATTGCTTAGGTTCTGGTTTTCGATATTCAGCGATATATATCGGTTAAAGACAATGTTCGTTCTAAATTTTTTTTTTACTGGGTAGACTTCATATTTTTTTCAATTTAATTTAATGTTCTGTTGACTTTTATTTTTTTTAAATTTATTTTTATTAATTACAAAATGATCTAAACTTTTGATTTTAATTAAAAATGGTTTCCCAATGGGAAAAACTATTGCATAAAAGTTGTTCATTCACCTGTTATTAATTCTTAAATATTTTTATTTTATTCATTATGCATTTTTTTAAAGGACTTCTTTTGTCACCCTAGCATTAGATCATTCAAAGTCCTTAAAATTCTGAAAAATTAAAGTAAAACATCTTGTCACGTTTTAATGTTTCTCTTAATTTTGTTAAATTTAATACCTTCTCCCTTACGTGCTATGTGTAAAGTAGCAATAACATTAATAAACTCTTCTATAATTCCTCCCATGTCTTATTTTTTGATACATTTTTTCAATGTTACAAGTGCCCGCTATAGCCTAGCAGTCATAATTTCGAAGTCGCCGACATTGTCGAATCGCGGGTTCTAATCTTGCTGCTACTGAAAACCCGTTTTATAGAGGGGTTCAAAGTCCTCAAGTTGGTGTGTTATAGAAGTTTGGAGATGGTGCTGCATGCACCATCTCCATCATGGTGTAGTCTTAGTCACTTGACTGGTTCAAAATTACGAGGTTCGTTGCCAATAGATCTCGCGTTGCATCAAAGTGCAGCGTTAATAAACACTATCTAAAGAGTTAACTAAAGCAGTGATTTGTGGTATTTTCTTTCGACTTCTTAATCTTATTTTGAAACTTTTGTGAATGACTTATTCATTTTTCTCATCTCTGGTGGTATTCAACCAAAATATTCTTTTCAAAGTATTTTGAAACACTCGGTGCACTATATGCATGTTTTAATTTTGACTGTTCGAAAATTTCAACTGTTTATGGATTATTAAGAAGCTTCATTATTTGGAAATATTTTTACTCGTTTGGTTTTCAAATAAATATTTGAGTGGACATTAACATTTACGTGCATACTACACTTTAAATTATTCTTGGTAAAGTTAAATAAGGGCAGCTTATTGGATGATTTCTTCCCCTCCCCTTTTAAATTCTTTCCTTTTACATAGATGTATAATCTCTTTAAACATTCAAAACCATTTTTTTCACAATTCCTACTATTAGTTTGCTCTCTCTATATATCCATTTTTTCAAGTTCAAATACATTTTTTAAAACTTGTAGTGGATGGCACTTGATGCTAATACATTTTTTTCAAATATTAATTCATTAATTCTATTTAATTAATGAATAAATAGTAACAAAACAAAAAATAGTCCAACAGCATGTATAGAAAGCAAACTCGTTCGTTGTGTCCCTGTAGTGCAATGGATATCATGCTGGACTTCTAATCCAAAGGTCGTGGGTTCGAATCCTACCTGTGTTGGCCTAATTTCTGAGAATGTGATTTCTTTTTTTACTATATTTTATTAGAATAATTAAATTTAATATATAAATGTAGTAAAAAAAGTAGTCAAACACCATATATAGAAAAGAAAATGGAATAGGTATAATTTTTGCAAGGGAAAATCGTTTTTTCCATTTTGTCGCTTAATATTGCGATTCTGTCATGTGTATACATATTTTTATTAATTGTGACTATTTAATAAAAAGTAACTAAAATAAAATTTCTTTGTTGATCCAAGTAGGAATTGACTTGAATTTTTTAAAATTTTTTTTACTTGTTTTATTTTAGAATCCTAAATTCTAAAAGGCAAGATCAAGCCTGATAAACATGTTTGATGTTTAGTAGTTTGTTTTAAAGAGTATCTAACGAATTGCTGCAAGAAGTTTTAAATTTGCTTATTACACACAGATACTTCAAAAAGTCTGGGTTTTCTTTCCTTATGAAGCAGAACTAAATTCATCAACTTGTTTTAAAATTCAATTATATTCCGTTTAAATTTCCATATCAACCATGAAAATTCTTGAAAGAATTGCTTATGTATAATAAATTGGAAGTATTGCAGAGAGAGAATTGGATACAAAATTATAACTAACCCAAAATATTGAATTTTTAAAGATTAAATTTTTTAAAAAATTGTATCTAATTTTTGATTAAAATCTTTTTTATTTTTTAAGTTTTAATGTTTGAATTGTTATAATTTTGTATTTTTTCCTGCTGTATTCATTTCTATTTATTCTATAATATGAATTCTATTTTTTAATTATCATGGTTGATATGGATATTTAATAAAACATGTATTGGATATTAGATGTACCAACTTGTTGTTTTTCTTTATAGATCTTTTGCATTGTACGAATGAACCTAATGTGTCAATTCCTCAACTGGCCAATCTTCTCATTGAGAGGACACAGAATGCAAGTTGGGTGGTGGTTTTCAAAGCACTTATCACAGTTCATCATTTGATGTGTTATGGCAATGAGGTGAGAAGTTAAAAAAATTTCATTGAATTTGTATAATGATTATAGTTTGTTAACTAGGGGAATGAGCATATTCATGGCAGGCTCGCAAACTTCTTGACTAATGGTTCCCAAGCTTGAAGTCCAATTTTGGCAAGTAGCCCAGTTGTCATAATTGTTAACTCATCTCTGGTATTGTCAAGTCTGTTCACCATAGAAGAACTGTTATGTAGAGAGGTTGATATATTAAATCTGTCCTGGTTCAAAGATCTAAAAAAATTGAAGAGGTGTGGAAGTTTGGAAAGTGAGGTGGTCTACTTGCATGTCATTCTTGTCACTTGATTAAGGTTCAAAATTGAGATCCATCACTAGTAGCTCTTGTGTTGCTTAAGAGTATGGTATATCAATAAGCAATCCATTATTTCCATCAATCTGGTAGAATAAGATATTTTAATGGCAACAAATTGAACCCATGCTCAGTTTTTTCATCGAGTGGAAATTTATGAGAATACTAACTCCACCACATGTATGTGTTAAAGAAAAATTTATTTCAATCTTTTATTTTACAGCTGTAGTTTGACCTTGATTGCTAAAATCGATATTGATAAAAACTTAATTTCTTTCGGATTTGTTATACTCTTTTGAAACTTGAAATTAAAACCTTAAATGGATTAATTTACAAGTGTAGCAAAATACCTATACAAAGGGGCAAATGTAATTTTTTATAAATGAGCAATCTAATGTGTAACTGAAATGGGTGCTGTTTGTTTGTATTTTATTTAGTAACTTAAGCAAGGAGTAACTTTAGTGCATAATACTATAGGAGATGCAGTGTTATCAAATATTTTAATCCTTTCTTGGATTATAAACAAGGGATCTAGTCCAGACTGATATTTTGTAAGAATAAGAAATGTGGCTGTGGCAGCCTAGTAGTCAAGGTCATGGACTCATGGCTGGCATGTCATGAGTTTGATCCTAGTGCCACTGAAGACCCGCTGTGCAGAGGAGGCCGATGCGCATTAAGTACATAGGCTCAAACGTGTTTCTGTTAATGTGGTGAGGAAGCCAAGAGGTTATCAGCTCGGGTGTATTCCTTGTGACTTGACCATGATTCAAAATCACTGAAAATGGTTCTAAAGCTGTGTGAAAGATCTTTCAACTGCTAGATGTGTACTTTCTAGAGATAAGTAAAGTTTAATTGTGATATCTTAAAATTATAACCTTTTGTTATATCCTAAGGATTTTATTCATATATACAAATGAATTCATTTGTTTAGAAATCTATCTTAATGTCTTTTTGTGCATTTTTAGAGGTTTACCCAGTATTTAGCATCTAGTAACTGTACATTTCAACTAGGATGCTTTCTAGACAAAGTTGGAGTGCAATGTAAGTTTCATTGTTTTATGTAGCTTTATTTAGGTAATATATTGAAATTATTTTTCTAAATCATTTTTTTCTTGTTTAGCTTATGATATGTCAACCTTCATCAGGAGGTATGCAAAATATCTAAATGAAAAAGCTGTGTCCTACCGTACAGTTGCATTTGATTTTTGCAAGTGCAAAAGAGGGTGAGTTAAATTTTTTAATTTTTGTTTTGGTTGTATGTAATTATTTAAAAAAATTAATTTGTTTTTTTCATTATTATATATATTTATATGAATCCCAGTGGCCAAGTGGTAGTGTATCGAATTTCCACACCTCAGGTCCTGGGTTCTATCCCCGGGCTGGGCAAGGTCAACTCAGCCTCTCACCCCTTCAGTGAGTTGATAAATGAGTACTAAGCTTGCTTGGAGACTAAACACTGGGGGTTTTGCCTCAGACTGACTACCTGATCGGGACATCTGCTCATGCACGCTCAGCGTTTAAGGTCGTTTATACTGAAATGGGCACAGTAGGCCTTGACCCTCATGGGCTGTTGTGCCACTTAATTAAGTTTACATAATCACTCACAGTAAAATTTAATTTAGGGTATGTGTTGACATGGTACACAGATTAGTTTTCTTTCTCCTATATTAAATGTGTATACAATTTTTAAATCTTCATTTTCAACTTTCTTTTTCTTGTAATAGATTAAGGAAACGGTTAATTTAAGAGATTTTATGGTAATATTTTATCATGTGTTTAAAATTTAGAGCAAGATACTTAAAAAAATATACAATTTTTTCGCAGGAAAGATGATGGCATGTTAAGACAGATGAATACAGAACAAGTAAGTATTAAATTAAATAGAAGTGATAATGTTTCATATTAAAATTTTTAATTTAACCAACCCTTACCCACTGTATATTAAAAAAAAAGAATTTGTTTTTCAGTTATTGAAAACATTACCAGCTTTACAAACACAGTTAGACGCCTTATTAGAGTTTGACGTAAGTTGTTAAATTTTTTGCTCCTTAAATTCTTCATTTGAAATTTTCTTCAGATAATACTAAATGTATAGCAAGTCACTCATTAAATTTTATTAGCAAGGACTGTATTAAATAAATTACTCTTTGTAAAAAAAAAATGTCTAATCTTGCATGAATCCTTCTTAGAATTCTTTCATTTAATTTTTCTAAATTGAAAGGATTTATTTAAAGAATTTTATGCAGTAGTTGCAATTTATTTTCTGAATAATGAAAATTTGTTATTTTTTTTGTACATTATATGAATATAGTATTTTTGAAAAATGTGTAATCTTTTTGCTAATTTATTTAATATTAAATTTTAATTAACTTTCATAGGCACACACACAACTGTTTCCTTATGCCTATTTTTTAATGAATGTCTTACTGTTTTTTTTTTCCATATTAATTTGCTTTTATCCTTGTATGCATAAATTCCTTGCATTTCATACCTTATTTAAAAGTTTAATTATACTTAAAATTAAAATCTTGTATCAACTCCATTTTTAAAAATACATCAAACTTTTTCAGTGTTCGACAAATGATCTGACGAATGGCGTAGTCAACTCTTGCTTTATGCTTCTCTTCAGGGATTTAGTTCGATTATTTGCCTGTTACAATGATGGAATAATCAATCTATTAGGTAAGTTTTAAAATAAATTCTAAAATTAATCCATATCAGGTGAGATTATTAAAATTGATATTTTTAGCTCTGTGTGTTTAAGTATTTAACAATATGTAAACGTTTTTAATGTAAAGTAGTTAATTTTATTTAAAAAAAATTTAAATGCGATTTCTCTGTTTGCAATTGGATTCTAGTATTTGTCATATAGAATACAAGATGTATTCAAAATAAGCTTGAATTTTTGTAAGGAAAACTTTATTAATGAATTCAAAAAATTGGTAAGACTTGTGTCCTGAGTAGTCTCTTTACTGCACTTAGTGTTCTTATTGTTACTTTCCATTTTCTAAATACTCCAAAAATAAATTAATCTTGTGGGATATGTAAATGGCCAGTTCAGAGCATGAAATTCACACTAAAAAGATTGCAGTTAACCACTACTGTGTGTGCATGTGCCAAACTATCATCCGTCTAAAATGTTAATAATTTAGGTCTTTAGAAAAAAAAAGACAGCATCTCTTCCTCTAAAGTTTTCAGCTAGAGCTGCGGTCAATTTTGAATTGTCCGACTCTTAAGCTTTAGGATTATCCTTTCCCTTCTCACTGCACTGACTACATCTTTAGTTTTGACATTTTAACCATAAAGTGAAATTGCACTTTTTCTGTTAATTTTTTTCAAATGTTTCACTTTCATTGCTCTTGTGGCAGGCTGCGGCAATCACCTAAATCTCCCCCTCCCCAACTAAAATTAACTTTCAGCTGAGAAGTGAACTGATTTGAACAAACATGGAAAAACCTGTTCTCTTTTGAAGAACTTGCACACTTACACTCAGACATGCAGAGCGACAAAAGCACCCGTTCTTCCATTTACTACTTATGAGCTAACAAAATTTTAACAATTCTGTGTGTATTGATCTTTATTGTAATTGTAAGTTGAAAATATAACTAATATTTTATCAACTTATCTGTTTTAATGGCGGAAATTAAATCTTAACTAAATTATCACACCATAAAGGAACCATCACACTACACACACATTTAATAAAGGAAGTTGACAGTTAAACAATGATCTTTTTTTTGTCATAGGAGTTGTAATTTTGTAACAATTTGTCCATAAATATTGTCTGGAACTCTAATATATTGGTGTGAATGTTCTTTAAAATATAGTTTTGAAGCAGGTATAAAATTACATTCTGCTTGTGAAGCATTAAAAATTTCTTTAGGAAAAAAATTTAAAGCATCTAGCAAAACTTAAGTTAGACACATTTACTCAATTTTTAATAGTCTAGTTTAAATAGAACTGACTGTTTTAGGACAAATACAGTTTTTTTTTTACCCTGATGTACGAAAAACTTATTTTTTTATACAAATTGTGGCTAGATTTTATGTGATTGGGATGAATTTTCTAGTCCTGTTATAAAGATTTCATTCCCATCTTTCTTAAAT
Source organism: Trichonephila clavata (assembly GCA_019973975.1). Taxonomy (NCBI): domain Eukaryota; kingdom Metazoa; phylum Arthropoda; class Arachnida; order Araneae; family Nephilidae; genus Trichonephila; species Trichonephila clavata. The sequence continues at coordinate 43,324 of BMAO01030668.1, read as the reverse complement.
GCACTTCATTGTTTAACTTTTATTACTCTTTACAGGAAAATACTTCGACATGAATAAAAAACATGCCAGAGATGCTCTAGATATTTATAAAAAATTCTTAATAAGAATGGACAGAGTAGCAGAGTTTTTGAAAGTGGCAGAGGTATACATTTTTAGTTCAGATGATTATTTAATCTACAAGAAAGTTTTTAGAGAATTTTTTAATCTGTAAGAAAATTTTGCAACTAACTTTTATAGTTATTTCATGCTTATTCAATTTTTAATATTTTGTTTTTCGACTGTTATTGTTCATTTACATGATTGGATATCAGTGAAGCTATCTAAGAATTAACTATCTTTTCTACTTATTAAAGGTTTTTTGAAAGCTCAATTTATAAGGAACTCAAATTTAGTTCTGCTAATTAATATTTTTAATCATAGTTTTACTATAGAATTAAAATGTTTGAAGTTTTTTTTCCCTTTAAATTTTGCATTATGAAATCAAACTCAATCCTTTGAAGTTCAATTCAATTTAGACAATATTTTTTTTTAGTATTTCAAGTGTTTATATCTATTTATATCAGTTTAAAAAATATTTTTGTTTAAAAACAAATTCTTATCATAACCATACAATAAGGACATTTGAAGTATTCAGAAAAATATAGCTGCATATCAAGTGTTAAATGCATAAGTAAGCAGAGTTTTAAAATAAATAGAAAAATATAATCTGTTTATACTGCATTTATTATCTATTTTTGTTTCTAGAATATTTTTACAAATGTAATGTAACTGTGGCTGCATGAGCTGAAAAGAACTAATTTAACTCTTGATTTCTTTGTTGTCGTTTGGCAACACTTGATATACTTCAATATTGCTTACTTTTTTGTAGAACATCATATTACTATGTATCTCATATGTCTCAGCAAGTAACAAGCAACATTAAAAGTTATTTACTCTTTTATGATGAAGAAACATCGTTTTAACAAAAGGAAAAAATTTTGAACACGTATCATTGATATCTAATATCTTTCACCATTTAGCCAAATAACAAATGTATTATATTTTTACAAATTTTTTAATTTTTCTTTCACAGTTAAATTTATCATTTGTTTTTAAAATTCAGTTAAGTAACACATTTCAGAAATTTATGTTTATTTATATTTTCCTCTGTAGAACATTGGAATTGATAAAGGAGATATTCCAGATTTAACCAAAGTAAGATTATTTGGTTTTGAAAAATTCAAGTTTTTGTTGTGCATGCTTATTAATGTTAAAATCTTCCGTAACATTTTGTTAATATTTTAAAATTTGTTCCTTTAAGATTTGTTTACTTTATTTGGTAGGTCGTTTGGGTTGTAATAGTAATGTAGCTTTTAAAACCATTAATAGATAAATAAAAATGTTTCAGCTTATGGCAATAATTGCATGAAATATTTTTGGTTTTTCGGCACTCCCTTGTTTTATTCACTTTATTTTAGCTGGCACGTCGTTGTGGAAACCTTCCTATCTTTATTTCTAAACATGTGAGTTTTGTTTTATTTAATGGTTTTCCTTTTTGTTTTTAATTTTCATCCTATTAATCTACCACGTGCTTTTCCCTTCATCAAATTATGCTTTCTGTAGCTTTAAATGTAAACTTGAATTTATTTGTATGTTTTTCATTTTTTCCCCTGGATATAGAGCTAAATTTATAGATCACATATAATAAAGATCTTGGGCTCCATATCAATGTCATGTGACTTCAAACTCATCATTTTCAGTAAGAAAAGAGTTGCATACCGGTTTAGTAGATTGCCGTATTGATAAAAAATTTTCTCTTTCAACCAGAATACAAACTGTCAAATTTTAAGGGAGAGGGATTGTCTGAACTACCAATTTTCTTGGGTAAATTCTAATACTATTTGTTTTTCCGCGATGAAACTCAGTTAAGCCGAAATCTGTTTTTGCACCATTAAATCCTGCATTCACTCACTCGTATTCTCAGAGATGAAGTTAACTTTTTATTGAATTGATGGATCCAGGGCTCTTGTCATATTGATCTATAAATGTTACTTTTCTTGAACTTTTTGAATAATTTTCTTAATTTTTAAAGCATAATTAAACTTATATTTGCATGAATGAAATGTTTAAAACTCACGATTTTCATAAAGTGTTTAATAGCATTCAATTTTCTCCCAATTTGAGTGACTTTATGAATTTTTTTCTTTATAATTGCACTATTTAGTAAGAATAATGAATTTACTGTATCCTTATAAGCTGCAAAAAATTTTAGATTAAATTAAATTCTACAGAAGGAAGAAATATGAAAGTTAATGTAATCATAATTGATATATTAAAATAAGCAAAATATTTCCTGAAAGCTTTGCTCATTATTTTGATTAGATTATTTAAAACTTAAATATTTTTAAAAATTTATTAGAAAACAATTTTTATTCAAAGCGGGTTTTTTTTAAAAAAGAAACTGTTAATTTGTTACATGGCTCTTTTTATTATGATGGTAAAGTGGCTCATTCATTTTTGAGAATTGTTTGGCTGTTTGATTTAAAAACTCTAATCTTATTCTTATTTCTATACTATGTTATGAAATTATTCCTTCATGTAGATTGAAACTTGGAGAAAGATAACATACTGTGTAGAATTTGTGTTGGAATTATAAGGACTTGTATGGAAACTTTGTTAATATTTTATAATTAGTCATTTTAATTAAAATTAACATCGAAATTTTCTGCTTTATGACAGTATTCCTTTTATTGAAGTTTTTTACATTTTTCAAATATTCTTTATTGAATTGAAAATTGATGAATTTGGATTCTTAAGGCACCAAGCAGTCTGTTGGAAGCTCTAGAACAACATCTTGCAACCTTGGAAGGCAGAAAAGGCTCTACATCAGCTGCCTCTGCTGCTGCGAGGTATATTTTCTATTATGTGGATGTTTCTATCATTCTTGCATCTTTTATCTGTGATGTTAAATATTATCTTAATTAAGCTGTCTTTTTCCAAGCATGTTCCATAATCTTATTTTAGATACTTTTTTGAAAAAGTATTATATTGACTTAATGTTAATTGTAGAAAATTTTAAAATTAAAATAATTCGATAAAAATAATTTACCATTTTGTCACTTCATTTGACGATTTAGTTTACATTTATGCAATATTTTTTAGCATTAATTTTCAATGTTTGTTAGTGTTTTTGTCGTATGCATGCATGTATATATTTTTTATTTTGAAGTTTACAATTTTTCATAAAATGAAATTAAAAGTTTTTGAATAAATTTATAAAGAAGCTTTAAATTTGAGTTCTTTTTGTGGAAGTTTTGCTATGTATTATTGGCAGTCTATTTATTCATTTGCATAATTTATTATTTTGCACGGAGAAACTTGTGTGTAGTCAGCTTTTTTAAGCTGAAAGTCTTGGAACTTTCCTTTTGTTGATAAACATTTTAAGTTCTGCTAATGGAAACTTATTTAAAATTTAATTTCAAAAAGGCTTTACTCTTGGTTTCCAGAAAGCTTTGTTTAAAAGGTTTACCTTTTTCCTTTCCCATAAATTTTTTAGTGTTTGCTAGTAGAAATATTTTTGAGTTTAAATTTTTATTATTTTGGATAAACTTTAAGATGTTTTAAAGCATGTGTTTTGTTATCTGTAGCATGTTTAATTTCATTTGCATGAAAAAAATAAACGTTGCATGATTTTGTTTATTTTCATTTGCCTGGTTTTTGCCTTGCCTGCACCTTTTTATACCATCCAATGTGCTGTTATGTATAAATAAAACATTAGAGCTACCAACTTGCAAAATGCTGTAAATGCTTTGTCACATACGAGCCATGCATTCAGCAGTGCCGGAGAGAATTCACCCCAACAAGAAGTTAATGGAGTGAAGATTGATGAGAGTGTTCGAAAAGCAGTAGAAGAAGAAGCTGAAATTATGAATAAGCTGAAGGTAAATTTTCAGTAAAATATTTTGAAAAATTGAATTTATACTTATAAGCATCTTTACTAGCAAATATTTTATTTTTGTATCAGTTGTTTTAAGGTTAGGAGGGGGTGGGTAACGAATGTACTTATGCAAAATTGTTGTAAATTTGCTTTTTCATAAATTAGTTTACAAAGTCTGAATAAAGACATTTTTCAATATAATGCGAATATTTTGAAAAGGCTGATAGTTTGATGAAAAATGTAAAATAAATGAAGTCTCATAATCTAAAACAAAGCATGTCCAACTCTGAGCCTTTTTCATTTAAAATTTATTCTAATTTCTTGCAAAGTAGCATAATTTCGTGGGAATAGTTACTTTTTTATCAAAGAAATAATGTTACCAAATTATTTCGGACAAAACTTTCTCTCGGATGAACTGTGATAATGTATATTTTTCCCCCTGAGAAGTATTTGAAATGGTATTTACATTTAAGAATAATTCATTAATTTAAATACTTTATAATAAAGTTAAATTTTTTTTATTCTTGAATTTTTATTCCTATCAAAGTTTTAACTATGATGCAAGTAGAGGATTTGGTTAATGTGCACTATATTGCATTGTTGAATTGTGCATATCTTTAATATTTGAAGTTTCCCATGTTTATTCCTGTTTTATTTTAACTTTCAATTTACAATATTTTTATGTGATCAAAGTTATTTTTACATATATTTGTAATTCAATTTATGCTAGTACAATTCAAAATGACAAATATGATATGCAAATGTATATCCTGTAAGAGATTCTTAATCTTTTTATATAATCTTTAATTTTTCAGTTCATTATTTCTTTGTTAAATTTCAATCTAAAAGTAAGCACTTGTAGAAAAATATATATACATATATATATATAACTTAAATAGTTAAACAGTTAAATTTCAAGAGCATTTCTCGCTTATCCCTAGTAAAAAGATTAAGAATCTGGATTTAACCTTATCATACCCTAAGCAAAAAGCTTTATTGCATTTATCAACTGATCACTTTTCTGCTTTAGTTTGACAATGATTCTCCTCTTCTCTGGGAGCAACCTGCTTGGGAGGACTCGGTCAGTAAGCTATACCTAACACCTGCTTTCTTTAGTTGCATGTTTAGTAAAAGAAAAGCAAGATGTTATTTTATAATTGTATTTGGGTCTTTGCAAGATGTGTTTGCTATGCTTGAAGAGTTAAATATTTTTTAATTGTGTCATTGGTGTACATTGTTTTATCAATTTCTAACATGACTTGTGAAATTGAAAAGAAAAAAAAAAAACTTTAATTGTAACTTTATAATTTCATATTTGAAAATGGGAGCATGCATTTATTTCTCAACTAAAATCTTTCTTAATTTGTCATATGAAAATTATTCTGTAGAAGCGTTGTTATTTGATAAAGTAAATTTCTCTGATGTACTTAAAAATTTTTAAAAAAATAAAGTTTAACAAAATTGGTCTATTTTAGACATTGGTTCTTATAAGTTGAATGTTTTTAATTTGTTGGGTTTAATTTACATCTTGCTTTTCTGTTAGTTGACTTTTGCATGATAATCTAACCTTAGTTCTTTAGTATTTTTAGGTCCTTAGGTGAAAATGTATACATATATTCATAATGATTGTGTATATTCTCTTGAAATTTACTAGTGACACTTAGCTTATAGTATTGCATGAAACTTTCTTTGTGGGATCTTTTTTCTAGTTTTATCTTGGATATTTACTAACATTGTTTCATTGCATTGTCATAACCTAACATGTGATCGAATGTTTTAAGATCCAATATTCTTGAGATAAAAGATTGAGAAATGGTAAAATTTTAAGTCTGAAATATAGATTACTTTTCATCTTTTTATTAGCTATAAGACTTCGGGTATGTGTAAATGTTTGATTTTGTACAGATCTTTTGTAAGATGTTATGGAACAGTTTGTAAAGGGATTTCTATATAAAAACTCTGTTATATAAGTTTTGAGTTGCACATTTTCATGAGAAACTAAAAATTTATTTTTCATTAATAAAAAATATATAAAAAGGGTATACTATTACAAATAAAATTATATTTTTTAAAATGTTACCAATTAAGCTTTATTAATAGGGAAGATGTTATGTAAATCCCTTTAAATTTTCTTTTATTCCTTAATATTTTCCCTATATATTGAAATATTTTGCAAGTCTTCTGTATCAAAACTTGCATATATAAAAACACTTGGACATAGTATTATTGAAATTGGATACTTTTAACAGAAATCTTTCATTGTTTTTTCTATGTTAAGGGGAAAATAAAATTACCTTGATCAATACAGAATTATAGTTTTTACCATGGTAAGATAAGTAAAATTAATTTCATAATCTTTGTCTTTATGTATTATGAAATGTCAGTGTGTGAAAATTTAATTTCCCTAGTCTAAATCTGTGTTGTATATCTTTAAAAAAATGCACTATAATCTCACTTTTTTTCTTATTTAGAATGAATCTAAATAATCAGCACAACTACACAAATCCTATTAATTTCCTCAAATATTGTGTTAAACTAAAATTTTCAATAAAAGTAACTGTTTTTGCATATCATGATATGAAGGGTAAATAAAGTACCAGATCAAGTGTTATTTGACTATTTAGTATTTTGATATCAATTGCAATACATCTTTATTTAGATTGTTGTATTTTTTATTAAGCTTGAATTTGGAGACTTGGTTGTGATTGCAGTAACAGAGGTTGCACGTTTGTTGGGAATTTGGGTCCTGATGTCCCCTTGTAGAGGGCCTGGAGGTCAAATCTGTTGTGGTTTAAAATGTTGGTTTTGTGTGCAAGTCTATAAAGCAGTGGTAGGCAGACTTTTCCAGAGTATGGGCAGAATTTTCCAGGGTATGGGCTACTTCTGTTTTTGAGGTGTTGCAGTTCACTCAGTGGCATAGGTGTGGCCTTTCTGTATCAAAATTGTATGTGTTCTTTTCTTTACACTTGTTTTCGACATTGTATCCTTTTAAAGTGACAAGCTACTATTTCCACTATAAAAACATAAAACACAATTGTCTAGTTGAATGCTTGAACAACAAGGAGTGACTGCGAAACCATGGAGCGTGGACATATTCAATACAATGAGTAGAGATCATACAAGAACCAATGAACCTGAAACCAATGCATGTCCTTCCAATTGCTTGCTGCCAATTCCCAAGCCATTGTGGGACATTATATCAACTGAAGAACCCAATCCCATAGAAGGGCAGGGTGTTGGATGTCTCAATAACCATTTCCGTGCTATTGCGGGAAAAACTGATTGTCAACTTTTATCCTCTTCAGTCGGTGTGTGCTGGCACCGTAGTGATTGCTTTTTCTCCTTACAGCAACAGCTAAAATGTTAAGCTTCATCGTTTGCTTTCAATAAAAATACATGTGTCATCTACACATTTATCAAATCATTTGCTTAAGTAAACACAGTAATGTCTATTTTGGAAAGCGGATTTCCAGTCTTGGCTGTCGTCGGTTCTCCATAAATATTTCTTTTAGTAAGCATGTCTAAAGTCTTTACTGCTTACTTAAGTTTCTTAAATAAGCGATCACCCCAAAATGTCCTGGCAGTCCACTGGTGGATCGCGATCGACATAATGCCCATTTCTGCTGTAAAGTGAGGGGCTATTTTAGATGTGTCATCCTCGAAGCTCAAAATTGTGACAAACATCACAAATAGCCCTTGCATTGGCAGTCTGATAATAGCACTAAATCTAATTTTGATTATTTTTTGTAGATGTATGTGTGTGCATAATTTATAATTGTAAACAAAACAGTAAATTTAATCAGTAAATGCTTGTTAAATTTAAGTAAGGCAGGCTGTGATATTTCCTTAAAGATGACAAATAATTTTGATTTTGTAATTCAGTTAATTGTTCTGTATTTATAATCATGACTTATTTTAATGCAATTTCATCACCCTTTCAGGACCAGGTGATTTCTCCTGTTAAGCCTAAATCTATTTAAAAAGTCCATATAAAACCATTACTGTAATAAAATATGCTAAATATTATAGATTATAATCATTCCAAATACTATACGTTTCAAATTCAGATCATACCAGTGATGGTCCTGATCGGGTTCAACTTTAAACTCGGAATTGTTGACAGAATTAGCTATTAAATTCTTATTTGAATTAATACAGTTTCTCTATTGGTTATAAATTCTTTTACATATTTATATTATGCTCAATTTTTTTTATTTGATAGTTTCATTTGTTTTATCAGTATGTACATCGTATCATTAAGATTTTTCTTTACTTGCAAATAAAGTAATTTTGTTACCCATGCTGTTGATAATTTATTCTTATTTTGGAATGTCCTAGTAATTTAAAGATTTGAAATAATTCAAACTGCCTGGGTAGGGCTTAGAATATGGATTTAATTTGCAGTACATAATTTCTATGAGGAGATGAGAACTTCACAGCATTTTAGATTCCGAGCTTGTTTGTATTGTCTACATTGTTACTTCTGCTTCACAAAAATTGATTTTATTGACTGAATATTTCCAGTTCTGCAAATATGTTTCAACATATTAATCAAATACAATATAATCGGATACAAATTAAATTTGAAAAATGTTTATACCATTCTCTATACAATTTTGTGATAAAAAGTCTGGTTCTGTAATGGGGAACATTGTTTTCTTGGTGTTTTTAGCTGGGTTAATATTAGTTCTTGAGCCATTAACTAGGGTACCAATTTTACACATCCGTATTGAGAATTGTAAGTTAATGAACTTTTTCTTTATTTTTAGATATTTCATATTTACATGGTGTATATTAACTTAAACTTTTTAAAATGGTTAATATTTCTAAAATTATCAGTTATGAGATTATTAATAAATGTGAAAAAATTTGACTAATATGAATGTTAGGAAAATTGAAATCTTTAGTCTCTCAGTACAGGATTCATGGAATATAGATTACTCTTCAAATATGTATCCTAGGCTTTTTTTGTTTGTAAAATGTTAATGCATACTTAATTCTCTGTACAGTTGTGTTATTAGACTATATGCAACACCAGAATATTGGTAATGTATTTTACTTTGAGGATGTGCTTTATTCTTATTTTTCTATATTATACAACTCGCAGGAGCGTCGCCTAAAAGAGATGAGCTCTGCTGGTGAAATTATTTCCCCACCGGCTGGCTCAGCCAAAACCAATCCATTCCTTTCATCACCATCTGAGCCCCCTACGGGCACAACTCCATCAGCCAATCAAAAAATAATGGATCTCTTCAACACATCAGCTGAACCCGTTAGTACAACGACTAATGGAAATATTACTCCTGCAAGTGATGATTTACTTTGCCTTAATAACAATCTTAGTAGTAATCCATTTGCTGATAGTTTATTTGGATCACAACCACAAGCAACAAAACCTCAACAGCAAGAACAGAATTCATTTGCTGCATTCACAAATGGTATGATTTTTAAACTTGGATACCTTTATTTGAGTGTTTTAAAATTATATGTACCATCATTTATGTTTAAGAAATTGTTTTAATATATAGATTATGTGCCTTTTAGGCATACTTTTTATAGATTCTTTCATAACTAAAAAGTAAAATTTCATTATAATTGGAAAATTGTTATTTGCATTGTATAAAATACTCTAGTTTCTGTAGTGAAATTATTGCTATTTAAGGATACATTATTCATTTATATTTCTGGATAATTGATTTTAACTAAGCTACATTTATCAATTTTATAATGATAATGATATTTTATTCAATTTCAAATTTTTATAATTTAACCCAAGATAAAACATATATAATTATATTCCATAAGATAATTAGCATATTGTTTTAAATTTGTTGGTTGTATTAAATTTATCATTAGCTTTTAAATTCATTCAATTGTATAGTATGAAATATTTCTTAAAGCTTAGCATTTTAAGAACTAACATAATGTAAAACGTAAAACTTTAATATTAAACTGAAAGAATGTTAGATTTTAGGACTTTTATGATTAATTAATTGCAAAATTCATTTTCAAAATGCAATTTCAGTTGTACTTGCGTTGTTAAATGTGGCCGTAACAAGTGTTTAACAAATTTTTACATCACGCTTTATCACAAACTTATTTTCCTGATTTATATTAATCTTTTTTAAAGAAATTTTGTGCTTTTAATTTTTTTTCTTTTAGTGAAATTCTTTATGTAATCTTTAATTTTCCCATTTATGCATTTGGCTGGAAGTTCATGTAATAGTGCAAATTTTATTTTCCTATTTTTATTTTATTCAACTTAATATTTTCTGTGAACAATTTTCTTGTGATTAATCTCAAAACCTAGTTCATTAATTGTACCTTTTTCACCATAATGTTGGAAGTAATTGAGAGAAATGGGAATAGTACTTGATCCTTAGAGACATACATATAGCAATTTTTGCATTTAATATCTATACAGATTCAAATCTTAAAATTCAATAATTTAAGCTTTTCCACCAGAATTGCAATTCAATGTCCAGGAATGAAACTATGAAGTATTCTTAAGTTTTAAAATTCAAAGTTTAACATTATCTCTTTATAGCTGTGGCAGTGATATTTGTATGTTTTGAATAAATATATCAAATATGTGTGCTTAAATATTTTAATTGGTTAAAACTTAATTTAAATATAATTTAACTATTTATAGGTTTTGGATCATCAACTGATGCTTTTGCATCTGATGCCTCATTTGCTGCAGCCTTTGGTGATAACATGAGTACAGGTATGTTAATAAATCAAAGAAGTTACAAATATCAGAATTTATATCCTGCATATTTACACCTACTAGCCTTGTCATTACTCTTATCAATTGCTATTTTCTGCTTGCATATATTGCATCAAGATTTTATTGTAATTTCTTCAGTAGGCATTTTTCCAAAAGCAACCATAGCTTGTAAATGCTTTAAACTCAGGAGATGCTATATATCATGGAGCCATTTAATACTACAATAAAATTAAAACTTTAGTAATTTTGAAATTTTAATATGCTGCTAATCATTTATCTAGAATATTTATTATTTAAGTAACTTGATGCACAAATTTGACTTGGCATATTCTTTACTTTTGTCAACTTGAAACTTGTTATTCAGGATTTCATCTCTTCCTTTTTCAATTTCTAAATCTTGGTTTGACAGTGTTCAATTTTATTACAGGTGTACTTCACCATTCTTTAAATTAAATGCAATTTTATTTTTATATATTTACTTTCATCTATTTTAATTATAAAAGTCACTAAATTATGTTTTAGATTCTAAATTCATTTTTTTTATTAGATTTTAAAGACTTGATTCTTTCCTTGTACTTTTGTTCATTAGATGCTGTCTAAACCAACCATGGTTTAATTGATCTTTGGTCTGACCTGTAAAAGTTTTTTAAAAAATATGGATGTTTCATCTGTGATGCAGTATATCTTGAGCTTAACATTTTTTGTTTGCAGTTGACACTTTTTGCAAACAGCATATTGGTTTTTTCTTACAGTAATTCACATCATTTGTCGTAACCAGCAGTTTTTAATCTGGCTGGGTAGCTTTGATTCCCTAGTTAGAGGAGGGAGTATTCATTTGAAATTTTTCTCGTTCATGAAAAAACGTAACATTTGCTTTTTCTAGTGGGCCCCCTCCCCCTATTATGTATTTTTTAAAAAGTTGAGGCCTAAAGTAGAATTTAAGGAAATCGCATAAATTTATGCCCCCAGATTGTTTTCATATACTTAATTTGCTATCTTACAGAAAGATGTATATTTTTTTATGCTATTCATTGCTGTTTGAATGAACCTTTTTTCTCCTCTTGTAAAATGTTCCATATTTATCTTTTATTTCATAATTTTTTCTACTTGCATGTTATGGGGGGGGGGAGACATTTTTAGATTGTTTTCAAATTTTAGATTTTTCTAGGGGGTTTTATATTTTTTCCTTTAATTAGAAATATGCTTGCAATAAAATATTTATTGCAAAAATCTGATATAAAAATATAAAACCTAGTTGAGGTATTAGGTTAATGCTGAAAATTTTAATCATTTATTTAACTTGAAATTTAAAAATTTTGCTCTTTGAAACTAAATTTTTTTCATTTTCCAAATTTTATGCTTAATAAAAGTTTTAGTTTTTGAAAGCATTAATATTTTTTTAACTTGATTGTAAAATGTATTTCAAAATATGCACTTTATAATTAGCAAAGATACATGTGCAATACATAAGCTCATTTGCTAAAAGAGCTAATTACTTAACTGCTTTCATTGATGCATTTTTCCCTTGCATTTCCAAGCTAACCAAGATACTCCTGCTGATAACGCTGCTATACCCACTTCAGGTGTGTATGTTTTGCCTCTCCTTGCTAACACTTATGAAGTCTTGGTATGAATTCAGCAATTTTATAATGCTTTGAAATGTCGAAACTTGTATATATTTTATGTTCTCAATTCTTTGCTAATTAGATATTTAACATATAGAAATAAAACTTGTAAGAAATTTTTACTACTTTTGATCAATTAAGCTTTATTTTTTAACCTTCTTTGCTTCCCATTGCTGTCCAGAATGCTTTTGATTACCTATTAATGCATTTGTATATATTTGTAAATGTGAGAGATATGCTGAAGTATTGTAAAAAGGTTATTAAATTACATCGGTTTAGTATATTTAAATATTTGTCTTGGAAAAATAAAGTTCTTAATGACAAATGGTTTTTAGTTAATTGTATTATTCCTAAAAGTTTGTATCCAAGCAGCTCAGGAATATTATACATATTTTGCTGTCTCAAATTGAATAGTTTAAAAAAAAAAATGATTGGTAAAATAAAGCTAAAGTTAGAAATATTTAAATAAAATTAATACCTTAAAAGTATACTTATAATTAAAGTATAACCTAATGAGAGAGATTTTTTGGCTGCTTTTTAATTTATTTTGTAAAGTTATCTTACAGCTGTGTGCCAGAAATGGATATAATTTATGTATTTAAATGACTGATGGAGAATAAGATATATAAAATTTAATCCTGAAATATAATTTTCTACGATTTCTGTTTCAGCAATGTTTTTAATTTAACTTGACCCTAAGTTATAACAAAGAAATTGAATAACTGTAGAAAATGGATTTTGAGTAAGATCTTTGTACTAAAGGGAATTTAAATTGATTTTCAGAATGCATTTGTACTATTAACTGTAATTTTTTGAAATTTTCTTAAAATTTAAACATTTTTTAAAAGGTTTTGTTGACTTTTCTACTCTTCTAATTTTAACCTTCTTTTTATCTTTTAACACTTCTATGCATGTTTCTAATGAGAAATGCAGGAGGAAATTTTTAACTATTTTTTAAACTGCTGGAAAGGCATAATTTAGCAAAAAAAGGTTTTTAATGAGTTAAGTCCTCCTGCATCTCCCATCATGGTTATCTAATTTTCTCCTCAGGACATCACATTTTCTCCTCAGCTCCTGAGACAAATACAACAAAACTTAGTCTTCCTGTCTTGGAACCCTTTGGAGGACGTTCCACGTCACCATCTCCAACTACTGAAATCATGAGAGGTGCCGGCACCACACCCATTTTGGCCAATGTGCCAGAGGGAGGCTTTGGAGAAGCAGTTGAGACTGCTGAAGAAGCCCCTGCCCCTGCTGCATCGGCGAGTGAAGAAAAGCCAACTGATTTAGTATGGGGTAGCACTACAGCTGCAGCCACTTCTGCTGTAACAACTACTGCAGCTACTGATGATCTGTTTGGTGCACCATTTGAACCTGCACCTGTAACCTCAACAGTGCCAACTGCAGTTGTCACACCTTTGTCTGTTCCACCTCAGACAGAAGCCGTTGACAAGGACTTGTTTGGTTTTGATAACGAAATTTGCGATTTGAGCGATCAGCCTTTATCGGCCCAACCATGTGCTCCTCCACCATCTCCCTTTGGTGGCCTTGATATTGGATTATCATCGATTGGTGGAACTGCTTCTCCAGACCTGCGAACACAGGCCATAGCAAATGCAGTTGGTGTTGCTTTACCTATGCCGGCCCAGCCACAGCAAAAAATTCCTGCGGCAGCAAGCGGGCTTGAAGACCTCAATTTTGCCATCCATCAGGCAATGCAGCCTAAATTGTCTCCTGTCCTTGCTGCTTCTCCAACTCTATCATCGTCCTTGCCTGGGCCTAGGCCGGCATTTATTGGGCAACCCTTTCCTCCTGGTGTCATGCCTATTGGTAGTGCTACTCCTCCTCCTGCCTCTACATCTTTAACGCGATTGGATAATTTATCGGGTGCTGTTGCCGGCACTCCACCTGGTCGTGCTTCTTCTACACCAGGATATGGCACTCCACCTTCTGGGATGAGCTCTCCTGCTAAATCGGTATCAGGCTTTGGAGCTCCAATGGCAGGTGAACTAACACTTTAATGTCTGGATATTAACTAAACTTCAGGCATGTGATTCTTTCAACAATTAACAGGAATTGATTTTATTTTACTTATAATTATCTTACCCTTATGAGCACATCAATGTCCTGCAAAATCTATTTGTAAATAATTTTCAGTTGAAGTAAACTTAATTTATCTCATACATTAGTTCTTTTGAAAATGTTGCAAAGAACTGGAAAATGTCTCTTACCAAACTTTTAATGTTCTTATTTTCAAAAATAGGTTCTTTTGTTAATTATAATTTTATCTTTTTTACGTTTTTAATAATTGGTTTAACATATAAAGCTTTTTAAAAATGAATCATATAAACTCAAAACTGATTTTTGTTGAGAAACCACATCCCTGTTTTAGTCTGTTGCTATCTTATGGATTTTGTCTAACAATTTCTTCCTATTAATTGTCTTTTTGCCTTGCCTAACATCTGCTTTTTTTCCTTTTTATTTATTAACAATAATTCTTTATTTGTTACTGTTAGTAAAATATTTTCTTAGTTTGGGGAAGTAATAATTTATTAAATTTATTTTAATTAGTTATCAGTTATTTTATGAAGCAGTGCAAGATATCAATTTTTAAAAAAATTTATGTTTAAAATATTGTCTTTTCCTTTTGATACTCCTGATTAAATTTAATAAAGAGTGTTCTGTATGCTTTTTGTTAAGCTTCTGTAAACGAGTGGTTGTGGTAGCCTAATGGTTACGAACTCATGGCTAGGGTGTCATAAGTTCAAGATAGTGCCACTGAAGACCTGCCATGTAGAAGGGCTGGTGGGCATTTAATCCATTGTGGCTCAAAAAGCTGTTGGCATGGTATAAAAATTTAAAGAATGGGGGTACCAACTTGGATGCCGTTATCATCACTTGACTGTGGTTCAAAATTAAGTTATTTGTAACCGATAGCTCTTTTGTTGCTTTTTAGTGCAACACCAATAAACATGCACTAAATGAAACTTGATTTATTGAAACTAATTGCATAAACCTTGTGAAATAAATTTATAAAAATCCTTGTATATCTCTTGCAGAAAATGTTATGGTCTAAGTATTCTTAAAAGACTTGGTCTTTAAACTCGTTTCAGTTTATGCTGTTAGATCTGGTATTGAGAAGATTATGAACTTAAAATTGCTATTCTAAAAATTTTATTTGAAAACATATAATTTTTCTCTTTAAATGCTTACCTGCTCCTATTACCCTTGTAATTTAATACACCTTACATTGATATAGTTGACACTGAGAGTTGTATTGATTTTGATTCATCATTGTTTTAAGCATTTTCTTTCACAGTGATAAATATAGTCTTATATCAATTTTTGATTTTAAAAAGCTTAAATCTTATTGGAATGTAATTTAGATCTTAATCAATGTCACATTAAAAAGTGAAATTATGGAATATCAATATTAGTCTTTATAGTGACTTACATTATAAATAGCTTAACTTCTTTGGAACTTTGATAACACTATTTGAATTTTCATTTTTAACCCCTTAAGGGCCACAAGCAAATATACACATCCTGCACAGCTAGTTGGTTTAGTATCCTTTGGAAAGACAATTTTTTGCATTGGGCTGCTTTGTTTAAAATTAGTCCCATGGCTTTGGAATACAGTACAATAAAGTGACATTAACAGTCTTCTAAAGAATTTACTTATTTTGGAGAAGCAGTGGGGGAAGAAATTCGAATGGGTATATTCCAGGAATGATGAAATTCATAGCTAAGTAGTTTTCTTTGTTTTCATTTGAGTGTGCTCTTTTCTATCCTTCATTTGCTCTCATTTTCACTTAGTGTTCAATAGGAGCTTTTTAATTATTTAAATGTCTTGCAGTGAGTTAGAGGACCGCTTTCCATCATCTTCTGGATCAGAAATGTCAGACTATATTAAATCAGAAGAGGATTCTGATTGTGATCATTCTCTGAAAGATGCCCAATTTTGGGTGAGACTGGATGTAAAAAAATACCTCTGCCGCCTCCATGCTTTCCATTTTTGGGACAGCCAGGAATAAAAAATGCAATGGATGTTTCGAATCCTCTTTTTTTTGTATTATATTTTGATGAGCAGCTAGTGTTTCATATTGTTTCTGACTAATTATTTTTAACAGTTTTGCTGACTTAATATATCAACCAACATTGTGAAAAAGAGAAATGAAAAACGAAGTTGTGACATCTAATCAATTCAGAAATGTTTTTAGGTATACTGATTTTACAAGGAATAACGATAAAACCTAACATTGCTCTTTATTGTTCTAAAAATGAATTGATCAAATCTACAAAGTTGGGAAAATTTGAGCAGAAATATTTTTAGCTTATCTTGAAGTTTCTGATAATTTTGATGAATTCGTATCAAATTTTCTGATAATTTTGATAAAAATTCACACCTGAAACTTTGGTGTGGCTATCGTCGTATCAATGATATGGGGCCCCATAATATGTCAGCAAAAAATCTTAAAATGTTAAGGGACACCAAGAAAGGGTTTCTAAGAAAATTTTGATTCAGGGCCCACTGAGGTTCATCTGCAACGTGAACCCAAGACTTGGGAAAATTTGGCTGATTTTTTTTTTCCTGGCTTGATGTAGAAATTTTCCAGTGTTAATATACCTGAAAAGAATCTCAGCATTGATGAGAGCTTCATGTTTTTCAAAGGCAGGCCATCATGGATACAATACATACTGTTGAAAAGAGCTCGCTTAGGAGTAAAATTGTTCGTACTTGCAGAAGCAGAGTCGGGATATATTCAACAAAAAATGAGAACTATGGAATCGCTACAAAATCTGTAATAATGCTTATTGAATCTTTTTGGGAAAGGTTATTGTATAATTGCTGACAATTTCTTCCTCTCACCAGAATTAGCAGACATTATCAAAAATTTCACTTGCATATAGGGATCTCTTGTTCTAATTGACGTGATTAACCTGAAAATTTCAATGAACTAACTTTGAAGAAAGGTGAAATTGCTGCTTTTCAAAGAGGCAAAATTACCATATTGAGATGATATAACAAAAAATGTCCCTTCTTGGCTCTATTCACTCGGAAAACTGCTCTGAAACTGATAAAATTATAAAGCCAGATATAGATTATAATTTGATGGGTAGTAGATAGAGCAGATCAGGCATTAGTTTCTTAGCCAACAACTAAAAAAATACAGGAAAGGTATCGTGTAACAATATTTCACCATCAGCTACACATTGCTGTTTGAGATGCCTTCATCTTACAAAAAACTTCCAGAAATTTACAGTTATGACCTTCTTATGAATTTCGTTGAATGCATATTGATGAAATTTCTTGTTACTTCACCATGATCAATCAAACAAGAAGTTAGTGACTTTCCTTTACAACTTATTGCTAGACACTTTCCAGGCATAGTATTGTTAACTTCTTTTAAGAAAAGTCCAATGTAAAAATGCGTTTGAGTAAGGAAAAATATTCACTGTGAATCTCTCTATCAATGCAATGATTGTGATGCTGGTTTGTGTTCTACCATGATTCAGGATATATCGCACAACAGATGTTATAATTTTTAATATTGTATTTGAACTCTAGACATAAAATTTTGTATTTTCATTTTATTTTTTATCCTTTCCTTTTTAAAGTGAAAGTAAACAATTTCTAGGTTGAAAAAGTGTTTATTTTCCCTCTATAAACCACGCAAAACATGCCTGTAGGAAGAACAAAGGCACTAGGAGGGAGGGGGGGGATTTCTTAGTTTTCCTCAGCATTTAAGGGGTTAAGATATGTCTTATGCATTTACTTCGTATATTTATGTCAAATTTAGGATGTGACATTGAGTCTTAAAGACTGCTTTGAATTTAAGGCCTCAATATTTCATACTATTACTAAAAAATAAGTAAATTTTCAGTTTCTGTAGCTTTGTTTACATAACTTAGACATAGTTGCACATTTATTTTGGAAATTTATTTCCTAATATTAGTGACAAGTGTGATTTTCAATATACACGTGTGTATACCAATTGTATATGTGTACGATAATACATAATTTTTATAATAAGGTGGATTAATGTGATTTAATCTTGGAACCTTCAAGTTTCTAAAATAACAATGTTTTTAGTCGTAAATTTTTCATTTTAATTATTTTTAAGGTGTTCCTTTTTTATATTGTAAGTATTTTATGCATAGGAGGGTTTGATGCATTTGGAGACACTCTTCAACCCCATGCTACAGTTCCAAAAACGGCACCAGCTGAAAAATCCAGTGGTTCCAGCATATTAAAGGGAGATCTTGATTCTACTTTAGTCAACCTTGTTTCTAACTTGGATATTAATGGTCCTAAACAAGCTCTAAAAAAGCAAGTTGAATTTATTTAGAAATTATTTCTAGTTTAATATTTCATAGTTGAATGTTTTAAATTGTAGCATAGATAGGATTGGATCAAAGGTTATACAGGGTGATCATAAAAGATGGGCCTGATTTTAAAAAATCCTTATTGAAACTACTGCACGTATTACAATAAGTGATACATGAATGTAAAGAGAAATATACAATTTTTTCACCCACCAATGATCAACAGGTGGCTGCACATTCAAAGTTGCTAAGATTAAAAATTCAAACACGCATGACGATGACGGAAACGTTTTTGTGTATTGGAGTATGCATGCATTATTTCAGTGCAACCATGCATTTAGAAATTGCTACAGAAAACAGGCACAGACCATTAAGAGCATTCTGCAATGGTATCAACAATTTAAGAA
Organism: Trichonephila clavata; assembly: GCA_019973975.1. Lineage (NCBI taxonomy): Eukaryota > Metazoa > Arthropoda > Arachnida > Araneae > Nephilidae > Trichonephila > Trichonephila clavata. The sequence continues at coordinate 24,319 of BMAO01030668.1, read as the reverse complement.
AACATGTGGTCGGCTGCTGCTTTTCTTTTTATACAAGCAATGAGTCTTGGAAGATGCAATGAAGAGGGTGATGCAGAGATTTGTTTGAGAGAGTCACCACCTGTGAATTTATCCAGAGAAGTGAAATTTCAGGAAAAATAAATTTCAAGCCATATTCTTTGCAACTAACACACAAATGACTGAAGATTTGTGCAGCATTACACACCTTTGATAAAGTGAGGCTACAAAATGTATGGAATGAACTAGATTAGATTGGATGTATTCTGTGTAACTAAAGGGTCACACATTAAACATTTGTAACGGAGAAAAAACTTGGTATATTTCTCTTTACATTCATGCATCGCTCATTGTAATATGTGCAATAGTTTCAATAATATATTTGAAATTGGGTTCTTTTGTGCTCTCCCTTTATAATTTCATTGACAAATGATAAAAAATTAAATTACAAAAGTTTCTGTAACCTATTTTATTCATTTTAATTGGTAACATTGAGAATATTTACTATTTCATAATTGGTTTTCTTTCATAATACTAATACATATATTTTCATAAGTGTTTATTCCAGTGTTTCACTTCTGTAAGAAATATAAAAAATAAAATTGAGTTTACTTTTTAATGATTGTTCTTGTGGATAAGTACTATTAATTTTTGTAATTATTTAATAACTATTGGTTTTTGTTTTATAAAGTGCAATTAATATTAGTCTTCAAATTTAGCAGACTTCTAGTTTTTTGAGAAGTGACATTAAAAAGATCTAAAATTAATAAAATAAATTAGGTTAAAAATATTTAAACCTAAAATCTGGAATTAGTTTTTATTAGAGAATTATTCATGGTAAATCCTCCCCTCGCATAAACTAGATTATTTTACTGCTTCTTAATATATATTGATTAAAAATTGAAATTTGTAACATTTTGTATTTCTAGGCCAAGTGGTCATCAGTGGGGCTCACCAAAACCTCCAGCAAAAACCACAGGTCCAGCGGGATGGACAGCACCTGCATCTGTAGTACCTGTTGGTGCAGGAGCTGTTCCCGCAAATGTTGGGTGGTCAGCTTCACCTCAACATGGCTTTTCTCAAATGGTAATTTTATTTCATAAATCTTGCATTTAAAACATTTTTTAGCATTACAGATTCATATTTTAACATGAGGTTAAAATATTTTCAGATATTTGTTACATTTGACTTAATGTTTATTTTCAAATATTTTAATATATTATAAGAAAATGTAAAGTTTCTAGAACATTAACTTTTTTAATCTTCAGTCATAAGTATTTTTTATCAATTTTACTATTTCAAATAGTTTAGCTTAACTTTTAATATATCTAGTCAATATGAATGTATAATATATTAAAATGTGTTACAGGAGTGCATTTTTTAATGTAGAAATTAGGCTTATGTGCCCTATAGTTTATTTTCTAAATGCCTGTTAAATCTTCAAATATATGAATAAACTGATTACATGAAATATCTAAAAATTGAAGTAACTAGATTTTTAAGATGTTAATGGATGCTTTCTTTACTATAATTGATTGATAATTTTCGAACAGCAGGGTCAACCAGCTCCAGCTGCTGGTCAGTGGGGTGGTGTTATGAGTGGTACTTTCCCTCAACAACCTGCAGCACCAGGTGTCTTCCAGCAACAACAGTTCATGGTAAATAATTGAAGATGAAATTTTTTGAAAAATTGTAGTTCAAAAACATTGGAATGTATTCTAATGCTAGTGAAAATATTTTTTGAATTTCTGTTGAAAATTAGTTTTATATCATTAAAATTTGCTTTTAACTTTCTTACAAGTTCATTCTCCCAATAACAAGTTATTGAATCCAGTTTTCAACAATTTTTATAACCTAAATTTAAAACTTGAAATTAGAAATGAAAATATAAAACATCCCCCCTGCCTTGTATTTGGATGTTAATTTGCCAATTGAACTTGTTTTCAAAGTTTTTATTCATATTTTAAATAGAAATTATTAAAGTACAGTAACTTAATATTTGTAGTAAATGCTTTTTGTTTTTTACAAATGATAAAAACATAACTGAATTACTTGATTTTTAAAGTTTAATTTTTTTATGTATTGTATTGTGTATCTTTTATTAATAGATTTTAAAATGTTATAATTGATATTGCTATGATAAGTCACAAATTTCACTTTTTTCCTGGTGATGTCTAATATTTATTTCTTAGAAGCTTTAACAAGATACTGTCCATTAAATTATTTGTATATGCATGTGTGTTTTCATTCAGTAATTGAATGGTTAGGGAGAAGTTGTTTGAAAATATATTTCTCATTTTTACAAACTCTGTATTTTAATGGCTTTGTTAAATTCCTTAATTAGAAGTTGAAGTAACTTGAAAATAGCCTTAACATGTGATGAATTTTTAGTATTAACTTTGCATTAATATAAATCTTTGTCATAATTATATTTTTTTCACACTAACTCTTAAAATATAACTAGGCAATTAACACATACATATTTACTGTATTAATAAAAAGTTTAGTATATTCTTAATAAACGTACAAAATCTTGATTGTGGTTAGCATTGTGATTGATTTCTCTTTAGGCTGGAGGAGTAAGACCTCCAATGGGAGCACCTCCAATGGGAGGAATGCCAATGGGTGGCATACCACCTGCAGCTGCAATGCAGCAGCCTGTGTATGGTAGTGGCTTTGTTCCTCAGGTGCCTCTTATGCCAGCTGCAGGGCCTGGAATCCCTTCTCAAGCTACATCTGTTAATGACCCGTTTGGTGCCCTGTGAAAGGAAAAAGTGAGATTATTTGTTATAACTTGTTTTTATATTTTCTTAATATATTCATATTGCAAAGATAGCAGAGTGGACATGCTCTTAAATTCGTAGCCAGTGTTACTTGTATGGAATCGTGGACTTCAGTCTAGGTTCCATTATGTAGTGGGTTTAATGCAAATTAAATTTGCCAAGTTCAGAGTCTATAATAGAATGGTATGCTTGAAAAGTGAGCACCAAGTTGGGTATCGTCTTTGGCATTTAACTGAAGTACAAAATTGCAAGGTCCATCACCTGTAGCCTTTGTGTGGCAGTAATAAGCAATCAATCTATATATTCATAAGATTATATATTTAATTTCAATTAAAAATATACGGAATTGAATGTTATTTTTGTTCACTTCCATCTTTAACATGACAGTACAGGGAGGACAATTAACCTAAATAAAAATAATTCATGCATTTAAAATTGATTATTTTATAAGTATTACAAATTCCAAATACTTTGATGGTTAAATATATTAAATTTAAAAAATAGAGATTGTTATAATAGATCTATTGAAATAAATTTTTTTTAATTTCAGAATTATTCCAATGACTGGATCTCTGGACTGGCTAAAGAGCTTCGGCTAATAATTGAATCATTGCCTTTATTTCTTTAGCGTTTACCAGTTAATGAAATGTGATGAATAATCTTGTAAAATATAATTTGTTGCATTGTATTGTAGTTATTATAAATGTCCCTGTTATATTAATGTTAGATATTTCCCCTATTAAATAAATATACCTGTGAATATACACTATTTTGTTCCTACTGTATAGCTGCTGGCAGTGTTGTATTTTTCTGACTGACTCTGCTGTCATACAATCTGTTTGTGAGTGTTTAATGTTATTAATTCACATATTATGTTTAGTTTTTAAAATTCTTATTTTCTATTGGAGTTATTTTCATACATTTTAGCAAAGTACTTGAGTAAGAAGGTATTTCTCTGGTTAAATGCTAGTTGCAATATCCTTCCCATTTTGTTGCAAGGAAACAGAAGACTATTTTATCAATATTCAATTCAATCCAGATATCTCGATGTCAAATGGGATTTAACCTTCAATGTCTTAGAAATTTTTAGGTAATGTTATGTGTATATTAAATGAAATCGAGCATTTCTTCATTGTGATTCATAAAGCAACTTGCATTTAGTCGGAGTTTTCTTCATATTCATGAAAGTTTTTGTCCCTTAAGGAGACAGTTGAGATGTAGCTTCTGTTAATGGATTAGATTGTAATTATGATGTACTATATAATCACAGTATCTGAACATCTATATGAGGAATTAATCTGCAAAAGGTTCAATGTGCTTTAAACTTCCGTGCAGGAAATATGAATTGTCATCAAGGGGAATAAAGTTATTTTACAGTTAAATTTTTTCTTAAATTCTTTAAGAACTTTATTTTTAAAAGATTTAAGCAATGTCTATCATATTTGTGTACAGATAATCTTTGTTGTTTTTAATGTATAATGTTTTAAGAGAAACTTCTATTCCATGTTGCATGTTTTCAATGTTTATTTCTAATGCATTCCAAATTCTAATTTGCCAAATTGTCCGTCATTGAAGTGTTATTTATATCATTTGTTTTCCAGCAGTTTAAATCTCCCAAAGATTTGTGTCTTACAAATGTCTTCAATAGTAGTTAAAACTTCCAAAAGAGCACATACATATGGTGGGTACATAATAAAAATTTCTTTAAAATATACCAAAATGTGTCATTTTCTTTACTCTTGCATGTGCATATTAATAGTAACTGTTATTTATAAAATTCATTAATAATTATTCTGGAATGCATCAATTGCATTCATTTATGTTTTTCAAATGTAGATGCACCTTTTTGAATTTGCATAATTTTCTAGGTAAAAATTCTTCCCCATCTGAATTCCATTTTTCTAATGCCTATTTCCACAGTAAAATACAGGCATTGCTTGTATCTGAAAATTGAACTCTACTTAACTATTTTCATTACTATATAGTACGATATGCAAAAGCAAAAATACAACATAAAACTAATGTGGGTTTTGTTGGACAAAGGGCTTGAAGAGCTATGGTAACTTGTTTGGAAAAGAGGAAGCTTTGTTGGTAAATTTAGAACTTAAACTGCCATGTGGGATAATGTTAAAGGGGTCCACCCATGTAACAACCTGTTTTTAAGCATTTTTAGATAAAAATTTTTTGACAACCTATCTTAAAAAATAGAACTTTAATTTTTTATCATTTATTTATATGTATTTTAAGTTTTTTTTACGTTTAACCGAAAATATACAACAGTGAGTTATAGCCTACCCGCCTCGAAAAAGTGGATGCTCGCTTCCTCCACAATTCCGGCTGATTGGCTTACCTGAAATAAAAAAAATTAACAGCATTTTAATCTATAAGCTTAAATGCACAGAATGGACTATGCTCAATTGAAAATACCAAAAATTTGATTTTTGGTAGACTTCTGAAGAAAAAGTTTTGGATTTGATGGGTTTTTTGTTTTTGTTATTAAGAAATAGAAATATTTTGAATTTTGGAATGATCCTAGTCCATTTGGTGTGTATATGTGCCGAGTATACCCTATAAATTTAAAGTCATTTGGTCAAACTGTTCTTGAGATATAATGAAGGAAAGTTTGAAAACACAGTTTTGAGAAACTCTTAAAGTTTAAAGTCCAATGAAAATCTTAAGTTACTCTCAATCGGCGATGCCTGGTGGTAAAGACTAAAACAAGTTTGACAAAATATTCAATAACTATAGACATTACCTTTTAAGCCTCTGCAAACTTATCTATACTTGTTTTAACGTATATTTGCATAGAAGGGTCGATTGCATCAAGCAGACTGTACACAATAAGCCCAGCCTTTGATTGCCCAATAGAAACACACCTGATAAATATTAAGTCGGATAATCTTTTTTTAAACGAGATATAATCTTTAATCGTGGTAATGTCTTTTGCCATTCTAACCTTTGAGGATTTCAGATTCTGTCTCTTATAATGGTTTTTCACAAGCTTCCTGATCTCTTAAGAAAACAGATGTAAAATTACACTCGATATAGTGCATATAGGTCGGGAGTTTAATTTAGCCTCAACTTGGCCAAAAGTGATGAATTCTTAATTTCATAGCATATTATCTATTCTATGCAAATGGTACTTGGAATAAGCTGTCAATTATGGGATGTATTAATAATTAGGAGAAAGTAGATTGTTCTTAGAAGCAGATTTTATGTCAAATTTACTAAAAAATATAATTGTATGTGTATCATATTGAATGCTTAGTGTTACAAAACCTCTTGTAGAATATTTTGACTACATGCCAGCATGTATTGAACACTAAAGGTAAATTTACACCTCAAATGTTACATTACATGCCTATGTGTGATGTGTAAAAAACAAAATAATGAAAAGTGACAAATTGTTGTGTAGTCATTCTCCTAAATTGCATTTCCCATCAATCGAACCATGCTGGTAACAAGTTTCTTCTTTAACATCTTGCAAATCTTCAAAATCCAAAAAATCATTGGCTCCTGAGAGTGGAATAAGTTTTTCCATGACATCATTTGGGTACTCATCCCAAAAATTCAGCTAACAAATTTGTAATTTCGTCATCTGTTTGAGGATGACGTGAAGTTCCAGCATTGATGAGACTTTTTATTAGTCTTTATTGTGAAGTATAGGCAACATGTTCTGTTACATTAAGTATTGAAACAAATTTACCAAGTAACATAAAAAGAAAATTGCATGATTTTGTGTATTCGCTGTATGTATAGTTGGAGTCGATGGCATCATCGGCAGTGCAAAAGAAAATTCATGTATTCATCAATTTACTGCAATGAACTTGCGAAATTTAAAAAATTATTTTCAGATTCACATGTTTATATCTTAAAATTATAATGGACAAGATTTATATATATACACACAAGATTACAAGTGTTACAAGATTTTTCAAATAACAGAAAGCTGTTATATTGAAACCACATACATCTTTACAACTTGTTTCTAACCTTTACTTTATACTAGTGCCAATAGACACGCCTAACATGCAATACTGATTGATGCAGAGAATAAATATAAAGGTACAGCTCTACTCGTGCGTGCTAGGACGTCTTAAAACATGGACCTCGGCCTCAACTAGGGCTTCGTTTTGCTCTTAATTCAACCTTAATAAGATTATAATCCAAATTCAACGGTTAAATGTTATTCCTGGTTGTATTCTCTGAAGAACTGGTCATTTTAGACGATATATTAACTGGCTACATGTGATGACCATTGTCCATGTATAGGCTTAGGCCTACCACTGTACATGGTCATTACTTGTGCTGTCAAAAGGCGGCAATCGGTTGAGCCAGTTTGTGCAATTGTAAATCATGCTAATTTCTTTCGGGTTATTGTTTGTTCGAAGTATTTGGTCAATGTATGCTATGCACAGTCTACTTTTAAGGATCATAGGTGGCCCCTACATTTGTGTTGGGGTCCAGAGCCTATTTTTGAGTAAGGGCCCAGCGCTTCAAGACGTCCCTGCATACGTGAAAGCATGACTGGCTACTGAGATCTCTCAGAGCAGCTAAACTATAATACAACATCAGCTTCCCAAAAACTTCTGAAATGAGCAGCTGAAGAACTTAAATACCATCTTTGCCAATGTAGTTTTCAATGTCCTTTTTACATTGAAATAGTAACAAGTATACATGTCTTAGCTCATTGTTGGCAATTACAAAATTTGTTCTATTGTCACTATATAATTCAAATGGGCATCCTTCTTGCAATGAATAAATGAATTGGCTGTTAAGTTACAAACAATTCTATGGCAATTTCTTTCTCTGTAAAACAAAAGTAAATTTAAAACTTTGCAAAGCTCTTATACCCTTGCAGACAAATATTTTTTGAATTGGCTTCAGCCAATCTAAACCAACTTTTTTTTTTGACTCCAGACTCTGCAAATGACAGGTGGAATGTCTAGCATTAACTTGCTGATAACCAAGGGCACTTGCCTTTTTTTAAACTATACGGTTTCTTACAATTTTCCTGATTGTATTTGTGGCAGATGATGCTTCTAAAGGGGCTCCAATATTTTCTGAAGTTGATTTTGTATCTCTATGTAAATATGAAAGTGATAAATGAGAATATAAATTACTTTTGGGGGGGGGGAGTATTTTTACTGTGGGTGTATCTGTTTAGGTAAGCTAGAATTTCTCTTGCCTCCAACTCGGAGTACTCTTTTAATCTCAAGAGTTCAGTAACTTGATGCACAAAGAACATTCATTTTTACTTGCTCTTAATTTCTGCTTATTTTTCTTCAAATCTTGCTCTCGATCGATGACTGCAAAAGTCAACTAAATAATTGTAATTCATTCCTTCTCTCCCTTGCTTACCTTATCCTTGTGTTAGATTCCAATCTAGAAGCAACAGAGCCTCTTCCATAGAGAAAATAGGAAGGGAAGAGATATTTAGTCTACATTTTTTATGGTTATCCAATGCTCAGGAGCATATCAAGAATTTTTTACTTATCAATCTCTTGTCACAGATTGTGAATGCACTAAGGTGGTGCTTCTCAAACTTACCCAATATTCAATCATAATTTTCATCGCCCCCCCCCCCTCCACACAATAATTGCCCCGGACGTATATAAACGTCTGTCCGAAGTGCGATCTTTTCTGTTCATTGGTATCCATAAAATTCTGAAGGCTTTGGAATGCAATAAAAGGACCTTGATACAGAGACCTTGCATGATTATTCCTCCCCCCCCCCCCAGTACATCACATACGCTCGCCTATGGGGTAAACGGTGGTACTGGAAGCGAATCCTGTAACTTTAAATTGGCAGTTAAGGGATTAATTGTAAACCGTACAAATTAAATTGTATGTATGACAAGACAATGGGATCAATGGTAATTATTATACTCGTGCTTAAACAAGTCTTGTTAAATTAATTGTAAAATACATTGTGCAGTACTGATACATTTTGTAAGTGTATTATATCAATGTGTATTTTATTTATTAATATGTCAGAATGTATATTTTTTGTTTTGTTTACTTTCAGTAAATTTTGTTTAAATCTTTTGTTTTTGACTTTCCAATATGCTTGCACCCCCTCGTAGAGTTTTCGCGCCCCTCAGTTTGAGAAATGCTGCACTAAGTAATTCTATTTGGACAAAGTCTGTTTGAAAGCAACACATCTCTGGTCCTTACAAATAAGATAAAGTTTTAGATTATTACATTTTTATGTGAAAAAATATTTTGTATTGAAGACTTCTATTACATTGAGCATTATGTACAAATCTTTGTATCCGATTTAAAGGCAATTACTGAATTTTTTATTGCATTCTATTACTTAACTGAAGGGAAGTTCAGATGTTATGGCATGTGTAACACAAAAAAATTTAACACAAATTTTGTATAATTCTTACATAAGCAATTTAAATGAATAATACGACAAAGATTAAATGGATTTCATGATTTGGAGAAAAATATTTTGATGTGTAACATCTTTACTTGATTTGACCAATCAGCGCGCTTGGTGGTGTCTCTTCGCTACCCTCGTATCGGGGTCCAACTGTAGTAGCAATTAAGCCGCCAGCCTTCCACAAGCTCGAAATGTTTCGACAACTAACAGTGGTACTGTTTTTCAACGATTTTTAAATACTTTGAAATCACAAGTATATGTCATATTTTAGTGCTATAGTCTCCGCTCTTCTCCAAATTTTACAAGAATAAATATTTTTGATAAAAAACTGCATTACTGCTTAAAATTAAATAAATTTCCATTAAAGATATAATTATTCGGTAGAAAATTATTTCCAATCATACCAGATTCATTTTTTTCAGGATTTAAGTTACTATTGCGTATTTACCATAACATATCGGGTGTTACAAATTATATGCGACTACTGTTAGGCTCGTTTCTTTTTTTTTATTCTATTAAAAGACAATGTTCGGATAAACATCTTTTATATTTATTACATCACTAATTTAAAAAAAACATTTTGAAAAAGTATAATTACTGAAGAGTGGCAAATAGTTCCAAGTTGATGTGCTGTTTACTTCACAACTACATCTTTAGCAGCTAATAATAAGAGCATTTTTTAAAATGTATGAAGGATTTGATATTATATAATGAATCAACTGAGAATAAATACGATATGCAATTAAAAAATATATATTTAATGGAATTTTTAACAATTTCGATGAATACGAGCGAGATGCGTCTCCTTTAGTGAGCAAATGTGATAACAGAGATTATAATTTAGTTACCAGTTTAGTTATCAGTAAAGGTAAAACAAATTTTAGATAAGATATTCGAAAAACCTCAATTATAGCTAATCTTCAATTCTTGAAAATTCCTTTAGGTACAGGTATAAGTATATTTTTCAATACAATCTAATTTCTAATGCTAGGACTTGGATATCAATAATTTATATATATAAACAGTATATATTTATAAAACATCATGAAATACCGAGCGAAGTGGGTGGGTAACGACTAGTATGTATATATATATATTTGTATCATAACGTTGTCGAGGCCGATTTAACATTGTTTATTCGTATGTAGATTTGTCGATGGAGATTTCTTGATACACAGATAACTGTTTCTTTGGTTTTGATCCTCTTTTATTTATAGCCGTAGACATGTAAATTTTCAGTTCATTTGGAATAAATAATTAATGGACACAAACACACAGCAGAAGCAACGAATACATGCTCTTGGAGAGCAGACAAAGAACAAAGAGAGCACCCAGCGCTCTGAGTTTTTACTGGCTTTGAAGGTTGTACGACTCTTTTCTAACGGGAGTCACGATTGGCTACAAATGCGCATGAGCAATTAGATTAAGATTATCACAATCTCGTACCAAAGAATTAGAAAATAATTTAATGAGTGCAAGAGAAAGTCATTACATACTTATATAATTCATAAAAATACACAAAATAGTTGTAAGCTGGAGATAACTAGTCAATATATTAAGAATTATAGTAGTAAAGAAAGTAGAAAAGTAAAGTGTATATATAAATGGATGTTTGTGTATGTGAAATGGCATCACTCCAGCACCGAGCACTATGAAAATTGGCATGTACATGTATTTTTTTGTGGAAAAGATTTTTGTGCTATCCCCTTTGTTGTAGCTTCCCACCATAGCACAGCACATTGAGTCTGTAACGCATCATTCAGTGTCTGCGCGTACCATTCGACGCCGTTTGCAGCAGAGTGGTCTGTCCACAAGACGTCCATTGCTTGGTCTATGCTTGATGCAGAACCACAGATGTCTCCGTTGCCAATGGTGCGATGAAAGAAGGATGTGGGTGGCAGAATGGAATGAAGTTGTCTTTACTGACGAGTCACTCATCTGTCTGCAACACCACGATGGTTGGATTAGAGTCTGGAGACACCGTGGAGAGAGGATGCTGAACAGCTGCATTATGCACCGCCCCACTGGTCCTGCACCAGGTATTATGGTATGGGGCAGTATTGGATATCACTCCTGTAGTACGCATTGCCGGTACTTCAAACAGCGAGCGCTACATCTCCGAGGTGTTGGAGCCAGTTGTCCTTCCTTATCTTCAGGGCTTGGTCACATCCATATTTCAACAGGATAATGCGCGACCACACGTGGCACGCATTGTCCATAGGTTCTTCGTCAATCACCAGATTGAATTGCTTCCCTGGCCGGCTCGCTCTCCGGATCTTTCGCCGATAGAAAACATGTGGTCCATGGTTGCTCAACGATTGACCCAGATTACACCCCCAGCTGCCACACCAGATCAACTTTGGCAACGTGTAGAAGCTGCTTGGTCTGCTGTACCCCAAGAACACATCCAAAGTCTCTGAATCGATGCCGAGGCGTGTGGCAGTGGTGGATCTCCAACAATGGCGGCTATTCTGGCTACTGATTTTGGCAGGAACCACACTTCACAGAAGTCTATAAATTTAATCATTTGATACTTGGTCAACATGTTATCTACAAAATAAATTTTGTTGTGCTATCTCTTGTCTTTCTTGGTGTTGCATTTACGGTGGCCAGCAGTGTATATATATATTTGATGTTATGGATTTTAAAAAACTACAAGCTTATCTTAAAGTAAGTTATCTTGATTCTTGTCAACTTTATTTTTAGTTTTAGTGGTAAATACTACAATTTGGAAAGAGAAGTGCTTAGGGGAAAGAAATAATCTGGAGGGTTTGGTTTACTTAGTATTTTTTTTGTTTCCTATAAAAAAAAATTACTATGTTCAATTACTTCATTTTAATTGTATTGCCAATGAATACTTATTGAAACTAAATTTACCGATATCCTTGGAAATCAGGGATTAGATAACGGAAATCGAAGAGAGTGAATGCCAGCCGTTGTGAATATTTTTTGCATATGTGCAGCAAAGAACCATATTAAATTTAAATTTATTAGTGACAATGAAAAGGTAAAATTTTGGAACTTAAATGAAATAGCTATCTTCATTGATTATTAAAATAAATAAAAAACCTTTATTGACCTCATTTTAAAAAAATTTAATAAATCGCAAATTTAAGTAATGCGATTTAGAACTGTAATTTTACTACATCTGTGGTAATTTTGTTACATGAAGGGGGGAAATGTAGTATAAGGTATGTTTTGGTATAAGACCAAAAAAAAAAAATGGGACAAACATTTAAACCAGTGATTCCCAAAGTGGTCTATATAGACCGCCAGGGGTCTTCGTCAGCCAAAAATTAATTTGGAGATCTATGAGTTGTAAGTGGGGGTCTATTATAGAGGCTCTCATTAAATTAGACAGACCTTATTTTTAAAAAAAATGTACAATGAAGTAGGAACCAAATTTTTCACTTTTACAGATTTATTTACTAAATTTAATGGGGTTAATTTGCTTGTACAAGGTGCCAGCATACATTTTATTAAAGCAAGAACCATTTCAGCTTTTCTTTCCGGAGTTAAGCTAAAGAAGTATAATACTGGAGGTCCCGAATTTTCTAAATTCGTCACAGACAATCTGTCAGAACGTTTTAAACCTACGTGCCTTTTATTCATTTTTTTACGTGGCATTTAAATGCCTTTTATCCAGGTTTTGAAACCCTATTTGAGAATGCTTTGACTATGGGAATACCACAGTAGGTAATGAATTCATATGGAAATATTGAAAAAAAAATGTCACATTACAATTGGAACTGATCGTATTAAGCACTAACGAAAAATCTTAAAGTTTAGAAATGGATGCCAGCAATTTTGGCTTTAAAAAGTTCAACCTGTTATTTGTCTCAACTTATGGAATATCGTGAGGAAGATTTTCATTGCTTTTCCTAGTGTGGAAAAATTTCAGCGCAGATGCCAAACTAAAAAAAAAAAAAAAAACGAGCCTTACAGTCGTCGCACACGATGTGTAACATTTGGCATGTTATCGTGGTAAAATCGCAATAACAACTTAAATCCTGAAAAAAATGAATCGAGAAAGATTGGAAATAATTTTCTGTGGAATAATTATTTCTTTAATGAAAATTTTATTTAATTAACACAAGGAGTAATGCAATTTTTTATCAAAATAATTATTCTTGTTCAATTTGGGGAAGAGCGGTAATGATAACTAAAATATGACACATATACTTGTGATTTCAAAGTATTTAAAAATCGTTGAAAAATAGCGTCAATAACAGTTCCACTGTTAGTTGTTGAAACATTTCGATTTGTGTTTATTTCGAGCTTGAGTTCATCTTTCAAAAAAGCTATAAGAGGCACGGCTTCTAGCAAACTGAAGTTAACTTTAAAATCATCTGAAGCGAGGGATAGTTTTTTTTTAAATAGAAGAACCACCCTCGGTATATGGTAAAAGTAAAAAATGCAGGAAATCTTTAATTTTTTGGACCGTTTGATTCGGGAAAAATGTATATAACCACCGAAATCACTGTTTATCCATTTTCAAATAAGCATTCTGCCTCATATGTGTCCCCAATATCTTGACTAACAATACCCAGTCCACTTGTTTGACGATAAGTAATATCCATATGAGGAGACATAATGTGAATTGTTCTGTTTGCGATAGATCGCAACACCAGCTGCTCTTTGGTCCGGTCGTTTAAATTGTACGCAGCAATCGAAGTCAGGTATTGAAACACGTTCGTCATTATCTAACCACGTCTCTGCCAACATGAGTAACGCACAATTTTGTGAGATAACGTTGAAATCTGTTTGGTGAGCCCTCGGACTTTTACAATTGAGCGTAAGGATTGCAAGTTTAACCTTAGTGAAGCCATTAGACTTGCTTGTATGTGCGAAGTGGATTTAGACCAAACGAAACCGAGTTTTTGAATTAGAATCCTTTGAAATGTTAAATTTAACAATATAAAAAAGGCTAGCGGCTTGATCGCTACTAGAGTTTGACCCCACGTGGATATATCTTTACAAGATCCAGTTAAAGGACTTGGCTTCTTCTTTGATCCTAAAGTGAGAAAACAAAACAAAAATCCCCCGGTCTAGACGGCAGGGAGGGGGTGGAGCCCATTCCGAATGAAGGAGAAAAAACAGAACTTCATTGCGAGGGGAGTGAAGAGACACCACCAAGCGCGCTGATTGGTCAAATTAAATAGCGCGCACTTCCCCGACTTCCTGTTACACATTTCCGTCCCTTTTCCCGAAATCATTCCCACAAATTTCCAGCAACCGAGAGGAAAGATGTTACACATCAAAAACTGGTCATTAATTGAGAAAATTTAAGGTTAAATCAGGCAAGATTGATACCAAATTTTGAAAATTTGATATTGTAGTGCTACAGATTCATCCCTCCCATTAAAACCATATGTTAGTTGTTTAGTTAGTTTGACTGTTTTATTTATTAACTTTTAATTTCTTCATTGAGTGCAATGTAGACCTACCTCCTCGTTGGTGCACCCCGGAAATGTAAATTATTACGGCTAAGTTATCTACTACGTTGGCATGTGTCGCCTTCAGTGCTCTTCTCTACGTGTTCTCCAGTGGAATGCAGGTGGTTTATCTCAGATTAAGAAGCTGAGCTTGCCAAGAATTTGGCTACTTATGATATTGACGTTTTCACTGTGATGGAGTCAAATCTCGATTTATAGAAAAATTGAAATACTTCACTTTTAAGAGATATTCTTTATTTCTTCTATCAAAATCAAGACAAATTGCTAGTGGAATTCTTACAGGAGTTAAAGAATCTTTAACTGCTGATTTTAAAATCATTAAAGATATGTGTCATGGTAGTGAAATATGTGAAGTTACGTATTTGGATGTTTGGAAGCACAACTTCCACTTTAGAATCTACTCTATATACAACCCTCCTAAAAACAAACCAAATTTTACTTACTTTGGAACAAGAGCCACACGCTCTATTTTTATAGGAGATTTTAATGCCCATTCACCCTCATGGGGTTATAAAGAATTAAATGAAGCTGGAATAGAAAAGGAAGACCTCTTGCTATCTTCTACTTACGAGTTGTTATTCAATCCTAACGACTTGCATACATATTTACATTACAATGGAAATACATACTCGCCAGACCTCTTGCTTGTCACGTCAGATCTCAGTCAGCGTACCAAGAGAATCATACTAGACGATCCTGACTCAGAACATCGACAAATCATCGTAGACATCTTTCCCTGTTTTGGAAAAAGATTCCTAAGTCTTCAAAAATATCGTGGAATTTTAAAAAGGCTAACTGGAATAAATACAGAACTTTGACAGAGTTTGTATTAGACCCTGAAAATATAAATTTTGAGGCATCTGTCGATCATATCACCAAATTTGTTTCAAATAAGGTTATAAGCTGTGCAAAACAATGCATCCCAAGAGGTAATGTATGACTTATAGATGTTTTTGGTCTGAAGAACTCAAATCAATGAAAGAAAAAAGAAACGGATTAAGGATAAAAGCTGAACTTACTAAACGTCCAATCGATGTCAAGACTGGTGGAAACAAGCGTCTTTGTTTAGAAAAGAGGTCCTCAAGGAAAAAAGAGCTTCCTTTGGCGATTTTATTTCTAATAGGAATTTCCAAAAAGATGGGAAAAGACTTACAAGTTCCTTGCAAGTTTAAAAAATGAAAATTTTAGACCCATTAAAAAGCCTTTTGTGATTAACGGTGCTTCGTTTTCTTCTCATGAGAGGATAGCAAACGCATTTGTCAAAAATTTCTCGGATATTCTATTAAAATCCACCTTTTGTAGAAAACAAACAAGGTGTGTTAAGAAGAATATCAGATATAAACAGAATTTACTAAATCAAAATCATAACACCCTTCCCATTTTTAACTCGCCTATCACCATGCTGAACTTAAAGAGTGATTTGTGTAGGCTAAAAGACAAAAAGTCTCCAGGTGAAGATGCCATTCACGCAGAATTTCTCATAAATCTTGGAAACAAAGCAACCCACACTATTTTAAAGTTTTTTAATACTATTTGGAACACAGGTAATGTGCCTGCTTTATGGCGCAAATCAATTATAGTTCCAATACATAAGAAGGGTAAAGATCCCAGTGATATTAAAGGATATAGACCAATATCATTGACAAGTATCCTATGTAAGACAATGGAAATAATGGTAACAAAAAGGTTGGAATGGTATGTGGAAAACTCTAATTTTATTGCCAACGAAGGAGGGAGGTTTCAGACAGTACAGATCTACTAACCAATATGTTACACTCCTAAGCCAGACGGTGAAAGATGCGCTGGATAAAAAACGCATTTTGTCAGCTGTATTTGTGGATCTGAAATCTGCATATGACTTAGTTTTGAGAGAACATCTTCTGAAACTTTCAAATATTGGTATCCGTTCAAACTTGTTTGGATGGTTTGAGTTTCCTCAGCCAACGAATCTGTAGAGCTCGATACGAAGGCTGCTATTCAAAATATAAGATTCTAAGGACTGGTCTGCCACAGTTAGCTGTTTCCAACTGCCTCCTTTTTAATCAGAATATAAACGACCTAATTGCTGAGTTAGAGAGACTTGTTGGAGTTAAATGTCTACTATATGCAGACGACCTAGTGTTGTGGACAGAAACGCCTAAATATCATGCTAAGGAGAAATCTGAGGCAATCTTGAATAAAACTTTGGATATCTTTGATCACTGGCACCAATATAATAACATGAAAGTAAATCTGGATAAAACAGTCTACCAGACTTTCTCTCTCACCCATCAGTCATTGCAACTGAACCTCTCATACCAAGGAATGAATGTTCTCCAAACAAATTGTTTCTCATATTTGGGCATTAATTTCGATCGAAAATTAACATGGAGACAACACATTGAAATGACCGTGGAACGCACGACTAAGAGGTTAAGTCTTTTGAAAAGAATTGCTGGCTCGAAATGGGGTTGTTCTAAAACAACTTTAGAATTAACATATAACGCTTACATTCTGCCACTCATTACCTACTGCTGCGAGCCTTTGGTTGCGGCATCTAAACCAGTGATTGATCTCCTAGAGAGAGAAGTGTTTCATAATAAAGCATTACGGCCAATTATGGGAGCTGTGAAATCAACACCAATCGATGCTCTGTTGTTATCAACCCATCAAATGCCTATTATATCTATTATAGAAGAACGGGCTTTATTATTATGGGAGAAAATTACTAGAATCCCAGAATGTCTATCACTTTGGAAGGATTCTTTATCCTATACCAACAGAAATCTCAAAACACAGACTTCCTTCAGAAAGTCATGGCTCTTAAAGAGCTTCATAGTTTTCATTTCGAACCAGAAGAGATCTATTAAAATCTTCCTGCCAGATAGAAAGGTATGACTTTGCACTTTCAACAGAGCTGCTCTATGAGGTCCAAAAGAAAGAAACAGATGGTCAAATCCTAAGGATCCTTTCTTTGGAGACTGGATTCCTTATACCCTGAAGATGAATGGCTATACGTTTACATGTATGGTTCCAAGCTGATAGATTACAGTAATGCAGGTGCTGGAGTTTGCTGCAACCTATTCTTCTATACACCAATAGGAATTCACAGCACTGCTTTTGATGCCGAAATTTCAGCTATACTTATTGCTCTATCTCAGCTTCTTTGCCACACAGATCGTGTTTCAAAAGTAGTTATTTGGTGTGATTCAAGGGCGGCCCTCCAAGCAATATCTTCCATTGAGGCACTTTGTCAAAGGATATTCTCAAATGTCAATTGTTAATTGGCGATTTACTTCAATGCCATGTAGACATTGCCATGCAATGGATTCCCGCGCACTGGGGCATTGATGGGAATGAAAATGCCGATTGCTTGGGGAAGAAGGGACAAAAATCTTACAAACCTCTAACTATACAGTTCCTTTTTATAGTGCCAAAATAATTATAAAGAAATACTACAGAGAGAGCACTTCTGGTCTAAATTCAACCAAAATAAACGGTGTGGTTTAGCAAACTCCTTCATATTCCAAAATGGCCACGAGATAGAGCTGCGGCCGATATTCGAATCGCCACTGGCCACGACTGCCTATCCAAGCATCTAAACGTGATAGGCATTGCCCACAGTCCACTTTGTAAATTGTGCGACTCCAATGAAGAAATGGACGCCATTCATTTGGCACGCTGCCGTGCACTCAGCTCTGGATCCATGTGGAGCAGATATTGGGAGGCCAGACACAAAATGTGTGATTTATAGACTATACTGTGAACTTGTGTTTCTTTTATTATTTTTTCTTTCATTATTTTTTGTGTTATTCTTTGTTTTTTGTCAAAATTCTCTGCTTCTCATTTTGTTCGCAGTTGTTTTGTAATCCGCCATTGGAAATAAAAAAAATAAATTTCTTCATTAATTTGTGCTTTTTAAGTTTTAAACACTATACTTCATTATAGTTAGAAATTTAATTTTTTTAAAGTAGGAGTAGTAGTAGCAGCTGTCAAAAAGGCATTAAGTTGATAAATTTGCAAAAATTCAATATTAATTAAACAGGGGTCTACCCCAAACCGGAAAACATGGCAAGGGGTCTATGAGACAAAAAAGTCTGGGAACCTCTGATTTAAACTGTTGAACATGAGTTCTGAAGATCGAATACGGACTCGTAAGGAAATGCACCTATCTCTGGTGGCATAAGAGCTCATAATAATTTTTTTCAAGAAAAATTGAAAGCTGAATGTTTTTCTTCCCTTTTTTCAAACCTTGATTTCTCTAGAGAGATGAGCAGAAGAGGACGCTTTTTAATTAACACGCTTTTATAAGTTTCACTTGCATGTAACGGAATCTAGGAACTCGATTTTCACCCACTTAAAAAGATCAGATTAATTCGAAATTTTCCACACTTGTCAAGGACCGATGACAATACAATAATTTCATAATTTTGTTCCATTGTCCTCATCAGGATCGTCAGGAATCACGATAATCAGATTTGGCGACATTTCTAAATACCACGTCCAGATTTGGCTACTTATTGCACATACAATTTTCAGATTTGGCAACTACTTCGATATACCATTTTCAGATTTGGCGACTAATTTCATATACCATTTCCAGATTTGGCGACTAATTCCAGATTTAGTGACTAAAAGAAAAGGTGTAACCCAGAAGCGAGTGTTTTGAATTTAAAGCTAATTATATGCAGTACAAAATACACTTGTGGTTTATAAAAATAAAAAAAGTTTTTTGTATAGGAGAAAGTGGAGGGTGGGTGTATGTTATCAAGTTCTTACTATAATATAAACATTTTTCTGAAAATTAAAATTAAAAAAAAAAAAGGCTCGTGATGTGAAAAAAATAATTTGCGTTCTAACTTCTAAATATTTTTTATTTTAAAAGCTTTTATTTAACTTACAATGTATGTATGTATGTATGTATGTATGTATGTATGTAATTTGTTCGGGTGGAATCTTGCAACTCAATTTTGAAACTGATATCTTCCTCCCATTGAGCTGAAATTTTGTATACACGTTTAGTTTGGATGACAATGCATGTTTTGACCATTTATATTCCAATATTGCAATTAATTAAAAACGTTAAACTAGTTTTGGGCACCAACTTGGATATATCTGCATTGTTGTAATAATTTTATTGTTACAACAATGACAAAAGTTGGCGTCGAAAATCGATTTTCAGCCAAACTGGAATTTCATAACGTTGCGCTATTGACTGTATTAATTAACTTTGTCTAAAAAATAATTACATTTCCACAACGTAAAAATAATCTAATTTCTACAACATATGCAATTTTTTTTACAAATATCAATCTATTTTCTTGGATTTAAATTCAAAACAAAAAAAGTAGAGCTATTTTTCAAGTAGATTGGTACATTGTATACCTTTCTCAACGCTGCCAAGTTAAACTGAGATGGAGTATTATAGAAATTCTAACTTTAACCCCTTAACTGGTTTGCCCGTACACCTTACGGGCTACTGAAAGTTAGCCACAACCGGTATGCCTGTGCGCTGTACAGGCACCGAAATTTTTTATTTCTATGTTTTATTTGCACAGACATTTTATTCCTATAATAAGGTTATTAGTATAGTGTGTCTTTAGGAGATGCAGAGAGATAGTTTGTCCATGGTTCTGAACTACTCTTCATTCAGAATTTTGGTAGTGGTGAAGGTGAGAATTATTCACTGAAGGCAAAATATATATTGTTGAAAATATTGGATAAAGAACAGGGATTTACAAGGCAATGTACAATGTGTTGCCTAAGAAAAAGGAAAATGGATAGATAATCCAAAGAAGTCGATATTATCTCTATCCCCATTGGAATATGACTTAGTGTTACACTATTCTTCATATTGTGTGTGCATATAAATATGCACACACACACATGAAATCCTATCAATCGTATGAAAAAGAGGTATGAACATGAAATTTTTTGGTAACTGGAAGAAAACATATTTTAAGTTATATGTGAAATATTCTTCATAGTACGCGGAATGTACTTATTAAAAGCAAGCATTTAAGGGTTTTTGTGTTCAAAAATTATAAAATAAAAAAAATGAGTAAAATTTTAAACCGGAGATTAAAATAAAAATCTTCCATTTTCGTGCGTTCTGTTAATGATTATGCTTAGTTACATGCAGTTAAAAAATGGGCTTTTTTGGGGAAAATTCTGGTCAAAAAAATTGACCGCTTAAGAGGTTAATCTATGAAGCTCAGACAAAAAATAATTATAGAATCGGAAAGATCATTTAATTCGTCCGATACGTATAATGTTTTTTACAAATAATAATATTTTTATTTCTTACGATTTTTTTAAATAAGTCAAAATCGATGCGTTTTTATGAAAATAATGTCTAAATCGACGCGCATAAATTTTTTTTTTGTTTAAATGAATCGACATTCCGTACTAAAACAGTTCATGATTTTCTCTTTTAGAATCAGTCATTTAAAAAATAAAATGTCGAGAATTTTTTTTTACGATTTTTCAAAAAATACTCAACATTTTAATATTTAATAACTTCGTCATTTATGAAGAAAATCTCATAAAACTTTTTTTCGTGTGTAGGATAATATTACCCAAGATCTGTACGAAGATTGAAAGAATTGCTTAAAATTTACGGATTTAAGAAAAACTTGTGTTTTTCGTCTAGTACCCTTTTTGCGAGAATTCATTTAGCTCGACTGTTCGAAAATAACCGGCTAACACCTAGCAACAACGATGCGTTGAATGAGATGAACAGACTAAGAAACCTGTCCAGTGATAACTAAAAAGTAAAAAATAAATTAAAAGAATAAAACTTTTTTAAGAACAAGCTTTTATTTAAACGCGCTAAAAAGAATAAAATAAATTTTTCTTTAAATTTTTTTTACTATCAACTTATAACGTCATTACACAATTTATATGATATAAAAGCTTGTCGCGAGATTTACCTCTGCAGATAAACAAGTAAATTAAATAACTTGATCTGATTGATTTCAATTTCTTAAAATTTTCAAACTAAGTAAATAAGAGTACTTTAATCTCGCGACGAGCTTTTATATCATATAAATTGTGTAATGACGTTATAAGTTGATAGTAAAAAAATTTTAAAGAAAAATTTATTTTATTCTTTTTAGCGCGTTTAAATAAAAGCTTGTTCTTAAAAAAGTTTTTTTCTTTTAATTTATTTATAAAGCAATACGTTTAGAAGTGATTATACGAATTAACATTATAGCATTACGTTTAAAATGTGAGAATACGATTGACACTTAATATTACCATGTTTTTATTAACTCCCTTTAATGTCTGTCCGGGTGTAATTTTGCAATTGATTTTAAACTGAGACTTTCCAATGAGCTAGAGCAGGGGTGGGCAGACTTTTACAGGGTGCGGGCTACTTCTAATTTTTCCTAGGAGTCATGGTCCACCCAATGTCAGTGGAGCACACATGGGCGGGGGAGGGGTCCGGACCCTTCCTCATAACCCTTCATGTTTTTCCGATTAATTATAGCCCCACGTAAATAGCATGTAAAATGTAATTAAGTATTTGATATTAGTAATTTTTTTATTTATTGATGTTAATTATTTATTATGCAATTTACTTTTTGCTGCTTTTTGTTCCCGGCAATCGACAAAATCAAAAAAAAAAAATATGTTTGAATGTGTATTAAGGTATGATACGAGAATGGTAGACCTTCAAAAAATCCTAGACCTTAAAATTCTTGTATGCGCTACTGCCCAATATCGTAGGTGTGGTGAGGTGGGGAAAAGGTTATTATTATGACTTAATAATAAGTACGGAATATGTACATATATATACCTACAGAACTAAAGTAAAAAAACAACACTTTTAAAACCGCGTTTAAAGCAAAACGCTAGGTATAAGCTTAACAATAATAGCCCTAAATATAATTATATCACTGTGTGATACATTTATATATATATATATATATATATATATATATATTTATTATGAAACAATTCAAATTATATTAAAAAAATAAAATATTTTTATCTTAAGTTAGTTTTTGTTGTTATAGTCAGTAGAAGGCTCAGCCTGCGTACTGTCAGCCAATCTTGAATTTTCCGTATATAATTACTGAATAGTAAAATTTTTAGGCGGTCACCTCAAAATGTCTTGGCGGTCCACCGGTCGATCGCGATCGACGTAATGCCCACCTTGGAGCTAGAGTCTTGAAATTTGGACCATATCTCAGAAGTGGATGACAAGGCATGAAAATGTGAAAAAGAAGAAAGAAAAAAAAAGAAAAGGAGGAATTTTATACTTTTTAGTCCGTTATAAAAACATGGTACATTAAAATTTTTTTTAATTCGAACTTTTTTTCTTCTTACCACTTATTCTATTTGTTTGACCTGTTCTTTTGAGACTGAATCTAATATAACGATACGGGACTCATCCGAGTCCCCGTAAACATAGAGAATAAATACACTTCTGGCCCTTTAATTAAAATCCATTGAAGAGTAAGACTTATTCCAGCAGCCACGTAATTCTGGCTCCAAATATCAAACTCAAGGATAAATTCAACTATCAATAAATGACAGTTTAAGAAACTAAAAAACACGCTTTTATTGTAGATCGAACTAAAAAATGAAAAATAAATTATAATTTAAAAAAACTAAAGAACACGCTTTTATACTGAATCGAACTAAAAAAATATTTCTCAATATAAGAATAAAATGATGAACGAGAAAATTAATGTCATTGGGGTAAAAGTGTGGGGTGCAATTTCGGAATTGAAAGAACTTAGAAACTATAGCAATTGATATATTTATAGAACACCCCACGCTTTTACCCCAATGACATTAATTTTCTCGTTTATCATTTTATTCTTTAATTGAGAATTATTTTTTTACTTCGATTCAGTGTAAAAGGGAGTTCTTCAGTTTTTTAAAATTATAATTTATTAAAACATAATTCAATTTGAAAATTAGGAGGTAATGGAGTTTTCTTTCGTCTCCACTGCTGAACAAGTGTGGAAACAATGAATTACTTTCTTCCCTGCTCGCTCCTCTGTAGGAACTAATATACATGAATTCTTATTGTGCCTCAACCACATAAAAGGTGCCTGAGTTATATATATAAGTAAAATATATTTCTAAAATAGTGGTAGAAATGTCAATTGCTCAACAATAAAATTTAGTTTTTATTTCATTTGACATGCTGATTACATGTATAATATAAAAGAAAAAGAGAGCAACATTTTGCCACATAACTTTTTTCCCATATATTTGCTTACCTTATTACGTAAAATGTTCCCAATCTGGTGCACACGTTGGGAACAAGGTCTTAAAATCCGCAAAGGGCGATTTTTTAAGTTTAGAATTATTGTCGATATTAAACAAGATTTCTTCCCATTTAGAAAAAAAAAAACGATGGAACTTGAAGCGGAGAAAAATACAAATAGACAGGAAAAAAGATGAAATTTCGAAAAAAAACTTGTGAAAATATAATTAGCTTTTCTCCTATGTGTTCCAATTTAGCATAAGCAAAGACGGTACGGTGCCAACACACAATTTACACACAAAAAATGTTATAAATTTTTGTCCTCGTTGGTTTTTCAAACATTTTTAATGTGATGAGAAAAAAGACCTCATACACCAGAAAAGAGAGCCACTTATTTTGCAAATGTGATGGTAAAAGGTTACAAGCGGGAAAATTTCGTTTGGCGTCCTTAGTAATATTTTTGGGAATAAACGCTTGCACTGGCGAA